>JAQFVV010006265.1:2723185-2866953 GCA_028023455.1 Epiperipatus broadwayi | reverse complement strand
CTATATTTTTGCAAATCCACATTTAAAGCTTTCTTTTATCTCTATTCTAAGTTACTGAAACTTAATGCAAAGTTAGGGGCAGAAAATAAAACAAAGTAATTTACATGTCTAGGAAATAAAACAAAGTAATTTTTATTTGTGAAGATAAAAGCTCCATTTTTTAATAGACAACCAATTAGTATATAAACTTTTATATTTAAGGCATATTTCTTGTTTATTAATTTAAAATTGTGTAAAAATGAAATAACATAAATGTATTTATATTTATGACCATTTATTAATTTTATATATTATTTCATAAAACAATCAAAGTCATTGTATCACATTATGTTATTATCATAATTTTACTAAAACTCTAATAGTTTATACAAGCAATATAATATAATAAATCTGAGTATGACATATATTTGTCTGCTAATTTAAAATGTAATAATACTACTCTTCTACTCCTCCCACTGCCACTGCCACAATCACTGCCACTGTCACTGCCACTACTACTACTACTACTAGTACTACTATTACTACTACTGCTGCTACTGCTACTAGGTTTTAAATAGATTTATTAACATTATGATTTACATTTGTATAATTGCATCAGAGATATACATGATTTGATTTTAACAACTAGTTATAATCTTTCTAGAGTTTACAGAGAGTTGAGTATAGATTATAGTCTGAGTTATGACTGATAGTCTCTGTTCTGTTCCAAGTTACACTAGCAGGCAACTTATTGTTTAAAAATGTTAATTAGATAGTTTGTTAGTGTGTAGAACTATTCATTGCTTTGCTAGAGTTGAGTGATATTTGTATTTTACAGAGGGTATCAATTACGTTTGATTTCTCTAGGTTCAAGGGTATCTCAATTAATTATTGAGTACTTCTAGAGAATTTTAGTAGGCTTCACGTGGCTGACACTATGTCAGCTGGAGCAATGAGCTGGTCTCTGGGTTTAATTTTATCTAACTTATTTAAAAACAATGAATCATATTTGTGAGAGGTGGGATTGAATACAAAATGGCATCTCAGAAAACATACTACAACTACTACTAGTAGTAGTAGTAGTAGTACTGCTACTACTGCTATGAATGCTACTAATGCTACTGCTACTACTACTACTACTACTTAACAAATAGGTAATCAGTCTTTGGTATGCACTATTTAATCATGCTATTAACTCAATGATAGTGAGTATGCAGGAAATTCTAAAACCCAAACTTAAGATAAAGACTTTTAAAAGATAAAAATGACCATGTTATCTTTGTATCTAAATGTACTTATATAATCCAAAGAAACACATTTTCTAATGACAGCAGAAAGACTTAATCTTTATTATTTTACCCCATCACATTATTAACCTATAATTAAACCCAGAGAATATTTCAAATCTATAGCTGTAATACACTATGATGACAGAATAAATTTACAAATAACAATTCGCAAGTGCAGTTTTCATCAGTAATTTTTAATAAGAAGGTAATCAGCCTTCAATATGTGCTGTTTCATCTTTTGCATTTGGATTTGAGAGTATCCTGCATAGTCACTATAGTATCATTGAGATAATACCATGATTAAACAATGTATTTCAAAGGCTGATTATTTTCTTATTATGAATTACTAACAAAATCTATTCTTGTATATTATATTGTTATTAAATTGATCCTAACATCAACTAATAGTTACCAGCTGTAAATTTCAGAAATTTTGCTGGGTTTAGTTATGACAATTAAATCTTTCATGCTCTCATTCCATAATGCTTTTGATTGGCCTATATACTTGCATTTAGGTAGAAAGATAAGATGACTGTTTTTATCTTTTAAAAGTTTTTATTTTGTATTTAGATTTGAAAATGTGTGCTGCATATTCACTATAGCATCATTGAATTAAAAATGTGATTGAATAGTGCATGTCAAAGTTGTTTACATTTTTATTAAGAATTGCTAACAAAAACACTTGTAAATTATGTTGTTATTAAATAATAATAATAATAATAATAATAATAATAATAATAATAATAATAATAATAATAATAATAATAATAATAATAATAATAATAATAATAATAATAATAATAATAATAATAATAATAATAATAATGATGAAACATTGCTGTTTATTTTGTTTATCATATGAATTATTTATGCAGCCTACATATTAACTAAATATCATAATAGAACATGAGAAATTTCATCTAGGATATAGATGGACTGATACCTTTAATAAGACCATTAATTCTACTATTGTAGCTATAGATTTGAAATAACAGTTATTAGTTAAGTAGTTCATGGGTTGTTCATCTACAATATTTACATTTTATTTATGAAGCAGACAAATTCAAAGACTATTGGATGTTCTGAATTTGTTGCTGAGACTTCAGTATTGTCTAGAAGATTCAAATCCAGATAGTGTTGAATCTGAAAGATAATTATTTGGAATCTCATAAGAATTTTATTTTTATATGTCCCATCTTTCGTTGCAGATTCTTATTCAATATACAAAAAGAAATCTTAATTTGGGGTGAATCTTAAATATAATGAATTATTACCTTTAAGTAATTTCTCATCTGATATCTAGTGGATGAATAAGTGAGAGAACATGTAACCACTACAAAGAAGAAGACTGAAATGTATCAGTAAAAAATAATGATATTATTAACTTGAGTATCTAGAAGTTTAATGATAATTTTATCTTCAAACAATAACATAGTATTTGCCAATAGAATATTTTCTTGATACAAAAGTTATTTGTAAAGTACTTTCTTCAAAATTCCAAATAATTCTAATTAGTTTTCTAATGATATATCTAAAAGTTATTTGAAATGTAATCTTAGTTATTATGGAAAATAAGTTAGACTGCAATGAAAGATTACTCTCAAATAGTTATGGCATAAAATTTTCTCATAGCCTATTGTTGGAAAAATATTATATTTGCTTTATACGTTTCTCTGATGTTTAGATGAAAAGTTTAGTCTCATTTTAGGATTAGTAATTATGATCCCCAAAAATATTTTCAAACTTTCTATATCACTATTAAGAGGCTTTTTTTTCTGGAAATGATCACTTTGTAAAATGAAAGCAATGACATCAACACAAATACATTTTCTGCTCTCTGTATCTAAAACAGATGCAAGGAATGAAGTTTGTACTATGTCATTTTGTAAAATTTTGTAAGTATTATCCACTATTGGTTAATATCATCTGAATCTTTGTATTAAAAAACATTTTGTTAAATAAACTGATAATCATCATTTCTATAATACTCTGTAAATTTTACAAGTCCAGTGTTTAAATTGTAATTATCTAGAAGGTAAAGAAATTTCCACACCAGCACCATTTTAAATAAGATGATAAAACTGTAAGGATAGTCTCACCCCAGCCCAAGATAAAGTCTTTAAGGAAATAAGAGCAATTATCTTATTTCCGAATCTCACAAAGTAATTTATGAGTCAATCTTAAATATCTAGAAGTGAGAGGATGAATATTGTAAATCATTTACTTTAAATTCATTTCTTAATTTAATATTCTTTTTAACACATATGAAATATTAAAATTTACTTTGTGCAAATAATAGACAATTTAAATTATGTAATATTCTATAATCATCATTTATATAATATACACATTTTTAGATCACCATTTTTGCAAATAGAATCACATGTTAACATTAATAAAATGAAAGCAGCAGCAGTTCTTAATTTATTGAGAAAATTATTTTTATTATAAATTTTTAAAAAATAAAATTTATTCATAGCATCTCTTTCTTGCCTAAATCCAACCTGCTCTCTAGGTAGATGAATCTCAACTATTGCAAAAATTCTCATTAATATGATTCTTTCAAACAACATGTGAAAAATGCTTAATCATAATATTTAGTAGATAAGCTAGATTATTTGATTTTAAGACTATAGATTTTTTTTTTATGCCAAAGGTTTAAAATATTTTCTGAATTAACAATAGTATTGAATAGTTTTGTTATTCATGTTTTGACTTTAATTCATATTTTTTTGAGAAACTCTGATATTATATGTTCCTGGAGACCTTCCTCATTTAAGATAATCATGGGTAAGTTTATGTTTACCAATCTCTAATGGTTTCATGAGATTTTAATCAGAGCAGAATTGTGAAAGAAAAAGCAAGAATATTGCTCAGTTTATTTTTTATATTTTCAATCAAAAGTCTGATATATAATAATGATAATTAATTTATCAGTCCTTTTTAAAATGCTTTTACAACTGTCAAAATTATGTTGAAGTGATTAAGTCTTTCATCTAGAAGTTGCAAAATTTCAGCTTTTTATAGTCTCTCTTAATATCTGATAACATTATTTAGTTAACTTTGTCATACCAATCTCTGGTAAACAAATCTGGTTATAAAAATTGCTGCTTTTGATCCAACTGAGAATGAATTGCTTTTGACATTCTCTGGTTATGGAAATTTTGTCAGCTGATATTATAACTATAAAAATAAAAGTGATAATATGATATTAATATACCATTCAAATTATTCAGTAGCATTATTCCACTCAGCTTTTCTTAAATTCCAACTTCTAAACTGTTAATTTTTTTATTTTACAAATAATAATTCTAGGAATAATTAAACTTTTTTATGCTAGTTATATAGGGGTAATCCATGATCAATAAATCAGCATATAATATTAAAGATAAAAGTTGTCTTGTTCCCTATTTATTTGAATAGAATGTTCCTCTTTGTCTGAGATCAAAATGTAAATTATGTTGTTTAAATCTATCCACTGTAAAAGCAACATATCAAAAAGACACATAATTCACCATAAGAGCGACTAAGCGCTGTTTACTTTTGTGATAACAGTATTAATAATAGTGATAATAAAAAAGTGCAGCTGAGTAAGTTAAAAAAAGAATTAAAATTCTTTTAGTTCACTGATTTGAAATTTGCTTTTATTGATTCTAAATTTAACATTCAATGTTCAAAGTTCAAAATTTAAAATTCATTTATTCAAAGTTTGAAATTAAATATGATTTTAAAAAAAAGATTCAACTTTTATATTGTTAAAAATGTCAAGATTATATAAAAGATTTTTGTATTATAACAAATATTTTTGTTATTGCAATTAATAAAATTAATTTGAAAAATGATTATAAAAAGTGATTTTTAAAAAAATATTTGACAGTTTAAATAAAAAGAGTAATTAAAATTTTATTTAAAGTTCACCCTCTCTCCAGCTTCCTCAGTCTGACTTTGTTTAATAGTCATTATTAGCTGCTCATAAAAACTTTATTTTTTATTTTCATTTAGCAGCCAAGTTAAGAATAAAAAATCAACATAGTGAAATGATTATGATAATGCACATCAGCCAAATCCATCAATGTGGGTACCATTTACCCTGATACAATGTAGTCTGGATTAATAATTTATTTCAAGTCTAATATGTGATCAATCATAAACTATCTTATCTTAGTTGTGTTTAACTTATGTTCAAATTATGTTTCCACATATTTTTGTTAAATAAAAGTCTTCTTTCATGAAATATCTATGTCTTTAGAGACGTGAATAAATATAACCTAAATAACACTAAAGAAGTTGAAAAAATTAAGGTTTGTAAATTTTCCAGAATGGATTCTATACTGTCTAAAATGCAGGAATAGACTCCATGATATAAAACAAAACAAACAAAAAACATATTAAGATTATCACAAATTTTTAATTGAGACTATGATAAACTTTTAATATTGAAAGTGATATTATCTGAAGAATGGTAAAATTTATAATAATTTTTTTAATGTATTTATTATTTGTTTACATTTTAAATGAAAAGTAATGGTGTATATGTCTTAATGTATAGCATTAAGTTTAATAAAATAATGTGTAGCTTAAACGATGAATATTAGTGCATAATAATTTATAGTTGTTGTTATTTATTATTATACCTTCTGTCTCTCTTCTTATAAATTATTTCTATTTAAATGTAATAAATTAATTTTGGAATAGCTTGTGAGACAAGAATTCATACTCATCCAAATTAGTTGTGGTACAGTTTAATAATATTGATGGTGTAGAACAGTGGTCTTCAACCACCAGGCCACGAACTGGCACTGGGCCACAGAAGTTTTCTGCTGGGCCACGCTAGACTGGCAAAAAAGTTAGTAATAACAAAATAATAAGATTTTAAACTTTTAATTAATATAAACAGTTTTTATTTATTTTTTCATCACATTTTTACCTGGTTAAAAAAAAAAGAAACAGAACAAAATCTAATCAATCATACATAAATTAATTTGTTTTTCTATTTATCGAGGATGTTTATGGAGGGGTAGAATTAAATTTTTTATTATTTTTCTAAAAAAATTCAAAATTAAAAAAAAAAGGTTTTTATTAAACAAACTCCAGTTGTCTTTTGATAGCCAATCACAGCTGCTTGTCAGCATTTTTTGTGTTAAAACAATAAAATGTAACATTACCAGGCCACAATTTTTTTAAAAATACATGACTTTTTTTGATCTCTTAAATTTTTTCCTCTCCCTCTGTTAATACAATATTTCATTTTTAGTGGGGTTTTTTGGCTTTAACTTTTATTTTTGAAATCATTTTTTTTTATCTTTTTAAAAAAATAAAAACCCAAAAATAACATTCTGTCTCTAACTTTTACAAAGTATTTCTCAACACACCCCACCCACCCCAAAATAAAGTAAGATCAAAACATTTGATTTTTTCAAGTTTCAGTTTTTTTTTGTTTAAAAATACAGACACTTTTTTTTGGCCTATAAGGCAATATCTTTTTTGCCTTTATATTTATAATATACTAAAACTTTTATTTTTAAAACCAATTTTTATTACCTTTTTTAAAAAATAAAAACAAACCAAAAGTAACTTTTGTCTCAGTGAAGTCAAAGTATTTCTCACCCCCACCCACTCCCAAATTAAAATAAGATTTTTTTTTGGCTTTAACTTTTATTTTTGAAATCAATTTTTATCACCTTTTTTAAAAAAGAAAAACAACCAAAAAATTTCTGTCTCTAACTTTTACAAAGTATTTCTCAATCCATCCCTTCCCCCACCCCTCCAAATTAAAATAAGATCAACACTTTTGACTTTTTCAACTTTCATTGTCTTTTTTTTAAAAGAGCAATTTTTTTTTTTGGCTGTACAGTGATTTTAATTATGCAATTTCTATTTTGCCCTTACTACTATCAAAAGACAACCTCCATGTATATATTGTACGAGTCGAAAAACCCACCAAAAGAACTGAAAGTCGGATCCAAACTCAGCTGGTTCAAACTGAATTCAAACCCAACTCACCAGCTCAGATTAGCATAAATTGACGGCACAGTGCTATGCGCCAAGAAACTAGCTCAATGGTTGGTGAGGATCAGAGACCCCTGAACTGACACTAATATTGGATAATCAATTAACTAAGATAATTTTTAAATTAAATCATATGTATATGTTCGGGTTGCCAACACAGACAGCGAGCATTAACATTAAAATAATTATGAATAAAAAGACTTAAGAAACCAAGTGTGTTTAGAAAATATTTAATAATAATAATTTGTTTGGTTTGAATTTAAAATAAAGATTAAATTAATTAATTCTAGTCCTTAAACAAAGTTTATAATTATAATACAAGTGGTGGTCCTTATTATATGCCAATGAATATTCTGCAATATTTGAAAGTCTATGTCTATGCCCCAAACAGGAAAATAAAAGGCAGTTAAAGTTATTCATTAGTAAAAGGAAATTGTTACTCTAATTTTATACGAAAGAATGCGAGATTTATTTTCATATTCGCAAATCCATTCATGAAGAGCAAGATACGTATTTTAGGGCATAACTTTAATCTTTATTAGAAAACTTATTTTGAGATATAACAGAGAATTTGTTGGACTTTAATTTAAATTACTTCATCACGAATTATGAGCATCAGAGCGGGCTTTACTGAAACAGAGAGGTAATGGTGCTGATGAATTATGAGCTATAAAATGAAATTGAAAGATAATAGCTAGTCGATAATCAAAGTCCTATGGTGACTTGCATCGGACAAGTCTTATGCCCTTTGACTAATATGAATTGAAGAGGAAGTACTTTTTTCCTCAATAATTTAAAATAACAGAAATATTATCACCAACCAGCCTAATGGAGTGGAAGATTGCCCTACGTCACAATGTTGAAGATGATGACTTACTAGTCACCGTTTGAGAACTAAAACCCAATTATAGAATGCTCTACATGATGACTTGATCAAATGAATTAAAGTCAAACGAGCTTTTAACTAACATTATTTTAAAGTATTTGTAAATCATATTAATTATGCCCCAATCATCGTGCCCTTCCTGAATCTCAATAGAAAATAACAAAGTTGAATTAGAATATATTTATTCGATTCCTTTATCAGCCCTTTGCAAAAAACATTTTAAGATTATATTTGAATAATAAATAAATATTAGTGAAATGAGAAAATAGCAGTGGCATAGATTAAAAACGGTGCTAATAATTTATTATTAGCCAATGATAAAAATAACAATCATTAATAATTTCTCTCGACTCGATGATTGATAGAACTGTATTAATCTAGTTCTAATGGGTGAGAACTACTATTAGAATTAATATTATATTATTTGCATGAGTAAAAAAAGAAAAAGGAGCTCATCGAGTTGAAAGATTATTGGCATATAATTAAAGTAACAACATTAATAAATTACACAAATATATATATAATATAATAAATGAACCTCCAAGTAAGAAAAGAGAAAGTTTAAAGACTAGAGATTGAGAGAATTTATATAAATTTAAAAATAGCATAAATAAAAGGGTTTACACAGAGTATTACATTTATAGAATGAAAAGAGCTCTTAAAGGGAGTGTAAAGTTTGGAAACTGGCCAGAAAGCTTAAGGTTCATTATGGAAATATATTACCCATTTCTTCCGGCGCGGGTTCCCTTAGTTTACATGTCCGGGTGAGGAAAACATAGCATGCATTGGTCAATTACTTGAACAGTATTTTAATGAATTTTCACGATCTTAGCAGCATGATTGGTCCAGAAAAGATTCTGCAGCTTCATGGAAGATTTTTAGGGGACTTCAGGAACCGATAGCCAGATTCCTGATGTTTAGCCCCTTACCATGATTGAAACACTATTTAAAACACACAGAGTTTACTGCACTTCTCTACAACAAAGATGGCGCTCTTTTTCCAAACTTTTCAGAGCTATATATACTACTGTATTTGATGCCTTCGGGCTAGCGCTTCTTTCATTATTAATGTTTTTAGATTTACTGGTTGTTTTTAGATGCATTCCTTCGATAAGGCTTTCAAACTCATTAACTTGAATTCATTTTCTAATTAGAAAATGAATTCATAAAATCAGAAAATGATTTTAATTAGAAAATCCTTATCTTTTTTTTTCTAATTAATAAAACTTTAACTGTTGTTTTTGGAAAGGGAAAATCTGAAAGCTTATCGAAAGAAAGTAGCTTTTAATCAATAAAACTTTAACAAATTATTTAAAAATAAAATCAAATATTCCTGACGCAATGAAACTTTTAAACAATTATATATATTTAAATATTTACAAATATAGATGCACAATCCACGCAGTTATAATATATAAATTCATGAATAATTCTATCATGAATTTATTAATAGAATTGATCAATTTAAATCTGAAACTAATTAATTTTAATATGCATTTATGAAATAAGTTATTCTTTATGGAAATCAGTGTGGATTGAACATATAAAGCTCCATTGCATTGGAAATTTAAGGTTAGTACTAGGGTTTGAAGTGGGCTTATGGCTAGATGTCATGAATCTAGGATCGAACTCAGATCTGACTGCTTCAATATATAATCATCTTGTATATTTAACATTAAATACAGATATTACATTTATCATAATCATTGCCATGTAATTACACTAGCTATGATATTTCCCAACATTCAGGTGAATAACATTTTATTCTTGCATGTTTTAACAATGAAATAATAAACATAGAAATGCAAGCACATTAATGAGAACAATTGTTATTGTACTGTTTTCTGTGTTCAGCATGTGATGGTAAGCAACACCATTACAATACACAATAACTAGTGTGCTGTTTTGGTCAGTTATAACAATTATGCTTTTCCAAGGCTAAGCAGGTTACATCTTTAAGAAAATTTATCTGTAAACTTCTGCCAGTCTGCCAACTCTTATCCTTATTTTTAGCAGTCCACAGGTGTGAAAAGGTTGAAGACCACTGGTGTAGAATATCTTCTTGTAAATTTCCCAGTATTAGTTGGGACTCTAGTATTTAATTTCTCTTCAGTTAATTAGGAATTATTTAGTGGTAAAGGAAGGTGACTATAGTTTATAATATTTTATGAATATAACTAGGTATTAGTGTAATGTATGATTAAATTAAATTATATTTTTTTCTTTTCTTTTATTTCATTTTTGTTATTTGGATTTTAAGTGTGAAATTTCAAAAGTTATCTTTTATTATTAAGCATTAACTTTTCAAATCCATATGATTATTTTAATTTTTGCTTAGTGCAAACAGCAAGATCATTTCAGCAGATTTTCTACTTGATTCTCATTGGCATATATGCAAAGACTATTGTGAAATTGAAATCTTGAAATACAGAACATTTAGACAGATCTGATTTATGAGGATAAAATTAGAAGGTTTATAACGATTTTGTACATGAAATATATCTGCCCAAACATCATTTGGAATATCATTTGAATAACATTTGTTAGAAGTTGTTTGCTTTAATGATAATTTGAATCTATGACATTTACATTATGTTTAAAACACATTCTATCAAGAATAAATATAATTCCGAGAATTTTAAGAAAAAACATTATTAAATAAATAATTAATCAACTGAATAGCAATAACTTTCAACAACATTAATGTTGTGTCAAACAATTACTTTCTAGAATCTTTATTTTGGGTTTTTATCTTTTCACAGTGTTAAACTGAAGTAATTTATTGTGACATTCTGCAAGTAGCATGCACTAGGATTAAAATCAATTGTCTCCATGTAGAAACTAAACTTCACGTTAAAAAGATTAGTAAGTAATATTATCAAATAAAATAACATATATCTATATACTATACATTGAAATTTGTTTTATCACGTTTTAATTTACATGTATTTTTAATTTTGAAGATTTTCCATACTTGATTTAAAATCTTTTATATTGCACATTTAAAACTACAGCCTTAAAATAAAAATGAGACTTTTTTCCATTACTTTAGGTATAGTGTATATTTAGAAATCTTAATTTGTTCTATTTTCTCAAATTATTTTATGTTTTGTGCACATTTTCATAAATATAGAGTGATGAACACATCAAGCTGAAAAGATTTAAGTCATTAAATCTGATCAAATGAATGAAATTGTTGACTTGATATAAAAGTAATATATAGTTGTTTGTATGAGAATAATTTAATGTTAATCTATTGAAATGGAAGATTGAGCACAACAGTTCCTCTCACCTATACAAACTTAGATTTTTTAGTTTAAATAACTAAGATTTTATATGAGCCTATGTCTCTTAAATTCATTATGCTGCAATATATTAAATTGAATAGGCACCAAATGTGTTCACTTCATCAAATGAATGTTCAAATTATATAATCACAATCTCTTTAGTAACTAACTATACACACATATCGACACATAAAATTTAAACTCATTATCACTAATCTTATGTTGTTCCTGTAGCAATAACTTTATTTTCTACAAAAGTTAATTTTCAAACTACCCACCACTCTCCACTCTATCTCATATCACTGATACACTTGACCACATATATGTCAAAAAGATAAATAATAACCAATATACGTATTTCTTTTCGACATATATGTGTTCAAGTGTATCAGTGTTATGAGATAGAGTGGAGAGTGGTGGTTCATTTGAAAGTATGTGCTCATATACCCTATAAGCCTGTGTTTCAGTTATTAAAAGTTGATTTTGCAAAAAATCTTTTCTTAGAGAAAGGAATAAATTATATACTATATTATTTATTAAATAATAATTATAATAAATGAATCACAAATAAAACTTTTGCCCATGCCCAAATCAAAGATAATAAAAAACAATAATAATAAAGTGTGGATTCCTTATGTAAATGAAATCTCATAAAGTAACAAATATATTTTCAAAAAGCTATATTACAATATTTGTGTATATCTCTAACTGAAAAATGAGTAACTTTCTTTTCAAACCTAAAAATTTGATCCCTTTTGAAACTCATAGAATTTATAAAATCTTATATGAAGTTTTTGGATCATCTTATTGAAATATGAGCAGTTATTACATATTTCTAAAAGCAATGAAAATATTAAACAGCAGTACTCATGAGCAACAGTATTCTCCTTTTTTGCTATGTTTATTGATCACAGAATTAAAATATCAAAAATTTGCAAATGTGCAAATGTCAAATTATGCATCATTATCAATATATAAATGAGAAATGGAAAGTTCCACTATCCCATTGTCTCCTTTTAAAGGGAAGGGATATATTACCCTAGTAGCAGCAGAATAAATGCTACATAAGTAGATTGGAAGAATTACTCCATTTAAAAGCCGAGATAGGAAATTCTAGTTTGTGAATCTAGTGGCAAGTTCTTATGATAAATATATCAGCATTTGCTACAGATATTCAGTTGACCATTAAAATATTTATAAACATATCTTGCTAAGATAAACATTTATTTTTAGATATATATGAATATAATACCTTCTTATATAAAAAAAAATCACTTTCATACAAAAAATGAATTTACTACTGCCTCAAGTCCAAACATTAATATGAATAGAAGACAGTTATATATAGAAAACAAAAACCTCTGACAAAATAATTATTATATGTTTATCCTCAAGAATTGTCAATTAGTAACAAATGTTAGTTTTCTGGCAACATCAAAAACTTAACTTATCTTTATTTACATGGACATGTTCTCCTTATGTCAATTCATTATTACAATAACAATCCATGGATATTTATATCAGGTTAAATAACTAGTCACCAGAGACTTTCATATATTTTTATTTGAATCTACTTGTAATTTAAGTTCATATGTAAGGATTATGTTCTAGTTGTTTTAATAACTTTTTATACAAATAACCAAATATGAAATATGAAATCATATAACACTAATAATGTGTAATATAATAGATAAGATTGTAGTAATTATTATGAAATATCATTAGTATCCATTACAACAAAGTTATTCTCAAGAGTATTGTTAAATAAGTTGCTTCCAATAAAAGGTAAATGATTTTTAGAGATTCAATGTGGATTTAGTTAAACATGGCTTTTAATTGCAAAAAAATTGCAAAAAAAGTTTTGTAAACAAAGGAGTGTTTTATATATCATTTTTAATGATTTAGTCGATACTCAATTTAATTAATAAGAAAGGTCATAACATTATTTGTTGCCCACCAAAACATTTCTATTATACAGTTTCTATATAATGAAATAAGAGGAAGTGTTATTACTACAGATGCAAAATCTGAAGCATTTAATATGAAAACTAGTGTTAAACAAATATGTTTACTTGCACCAACATTGTTTTCAATTTTAATAACAGTTGTCTTTGGAACTATTTATAAGCAAATGGTGATATATGTTTATAGGCGGAATTTCTAATTTGACATGAGTAAAAGCAAAATCTAAACCTTCTTTTTGGATTCTATATTTTACATAGGCTGATGAGTATGTTTTGTTTTTGACAGCTCAAAAGTGGATTTGCTGAATGAACTTAATGTTTTGAATGTGTAAGACCTTGATTTAATAATTAAATTGATGAGAATAAAAATCAACAAATTTAGCTTAAATGATTATGAATTTGAGAATATAATCCAATTTAAATACTTTGGTGGTTTATGTTGAGGCACAACCCAGACTCTAATGTGCTGCTGATGGTTTTATTGAATTAAAAAATAAAGTACTTTAATACAAAGAAATAACTACTGAAACTGTATTAGCTGTATATAAATTACATATTTTATTTAATTTATTGTATGGGAGTGAGGTTTAAAATTCTAATCACTGTAACGTAAGAACATTAGAAAAGTGCTATTTAAGCAATCAACATAAAATTTTAAAAATACAGTGGCAATATCAAATTGGACATATAAAATGAATGAATAAGTTAGACTTTCTGAAATATGTTTTATGGAGAATTGTAGCTTGTTTTTTATGGGGGAGGTAAACTTTGTTTACATTATAATGATTATCTCAAAGACATTTTAATAAAATGCAATATTGACTGTTTTCATTGATATGATTTGCAAAGCTATAATTACACATGATGACGTGTTTTAGAAGGAAAAACATTTTTTTTGGCTGAAGAAATTACAAGAGAACATTAATCAAACAAACAGAAAAGTAGGTAAGCCCGTTGTACATGTGAATATATTTGTGGTTCACAGGTAGGTTTTTACAGTCATGCAAAACGCGTATCAAGATCGGTTTTTTTTCTTAAGAGTTTTCTTTCCATGAAATTATATTGACCATAATAACTTTGCAATGGCTGTTATATATATATAAACTTTAAATTATAATAATGGTAGATGATGATAATAATAATAATAATAATAATATATTTATATTAATTAAACAGAAGTATTTTTAATGTAATCATTATCAATTAGATAATGTAGGCAATAAAAATAGATACCAGGTGATTTTCCGAGAACTGAGTATATGGATATGAGCAGATTGCCTATTTATTATAGGATCTTTAAATTTATTTATAAAAAAAAAAAAATAGATAATCTGCTAATGTCAGTATATGATCTTGGAAAATCACATTGTATCGGCTATTTTGTCTTTTGTCTACAATATTTCAGTGGATAATGATTACAATGTAAATTGAAAATATTTCCGTTTTAATTAATATATATTGTTATTACCTACTGTTATCATAGTTTAAAATTTTCGTATAAATATATTTTAACAGGTAACTTTTATATATATATCATATAACCTTGAAAATATTAAATATATATGTAATGAGGAATAAAATAAAGTAATAACATTTCTTCTTGACATATCAGCTATACATATTACTTATGTAATAATGCACAAATGGATTCATTTTTAATTTTTAAGGTGAATTAATTTGATACCAAACAGAAATTCATTAATAAATAGATTGTACTTTAAAAGAAAGTTTAACAATGCAAATTATTACACTATTTACATCTGTGACATTTTATTATACATATGTTAAGAAAATATGTTCATTGCTTATATAAAGGCATGAGCGTTTATTTTTTATTAATGTTGTTATTTGCATTCTCTTATGAGTCTGATAATATTGCTGACCAGAACACAATTGCAAACAACAACAACAACAAAAAAGAAATCTTAAATTTTCACTACAATATTTTATTAGATTAAACCAAAAGTTGTGTTAGGCATATAAATATAAATTTCATAGAGTTAATGTAATGTCATGTAAATAATTCAGAATGATATAACTCATTTTAAGATCATGAAGGGAATGAAATGCATTGACAAAAGTTTTATTATCTTCATCATATAAATAATGTAATAATAATTTAAAATATAAGATTTACAATGTTTAAATTTACACTGATTATATGTGGGAAATGAATCATAAATACATGAATTACTTGAAGTAACTTTGCTGTTCTTACTTTTTTTATGGGCAAATGATTAGTGTTCTAGCACAAGTGAAAAATTTGCATTTTAGACTATTTAAATGCATGTGTTGTGAGGATTTATTTTATTGTTTAGTGTTGTGTTCTGATTGGTAATACTAAATATAATCATTTAATGATTTGAACTTTGTAGGTTAATAAAAGGAAGCTTACATTATTTGTTAACAATATTTTAACAATAAAAAAAGAATAATACTGCATTTCACCAATTTATAATAGATATTATAATGTAAAGTTAATAAAATGAAATCTGAAATATTTTTTATCTAATATGCTTTTAAGATATTTATTTGAAAGACCAAATGAGATTTAAAGATGTCTGCATGCAAATGGATTAATTAATTCTGGAATCAATAGTTTGTTGTCATTATATTTACTGTATAACTCTTTCCAATAACTGGTATTTTGTTATAAAATCTCATAAAACGGTGTGATATTTTAAATCTTTTATATTTTTAATAATGCATAATGTTTATATTAATCTAATTTCATAATTTTCTTATAAAATGAAAATATTAATTGCCATATATGAAAATTAGGTTATTAAATAATTCTGCATTATTTTACAAGTTAATTTCTTTGTTAAATATTTTGCTAAATTTTGGATATATACTGTTTCTGGTGATTTATTCGCAATAAAAAAAAACATACACATATAGCTAATATAAATATATGTATCGGTTAGATATTTAGCTTTCCCTCTATATAAATAAAATGCAAATACATTACATAATTTTAATTTAAAATAACTTACTAAACTATTATTGTTTATTCATCTCTTTTCGAGATTTATGATAGCCATATTAATACAGATACGATGGTGGTATTAATAAGGGTTAAATTTAAATCCACCAGATGCAATCAAAACTTCACTTAATACAACTAATGAATAAATAACAAAAAGTTGTATTAATTTTATTTGTTTTAGGACATATGAATAGAAAATAACAATAAAGCATATGGAAAGGAAGGTCGTTCCCACAGAGAGGTTTAAAACTTGTTATATATATATTTATATAATATCTTGATATTTTCCCATTATTAATAATATGGATATACTCTAACAGAGAATTAAAATATATTAAGTTAAGTAAACAGTATACTGTTGATGTATGTGAGTTATAATCATGGTTGTTCTATTAAGAATCTAAAAGGCATATTATCAAAAAATGGATCTCATAGATTCTTAACAAAATAACAATTATTGTGATGCACACATGTCAGAAGTATACTTAGTATATTTAATTTAATACATGTTTATTTTCTGTTTTAGTATTTTCATATTATACATATATGTATAATTAATATATGAAAAATAAAATCATTCTTACCTATTGGTCAATATTTTGATTTCCATTTTGTCAAAGAAAATATTAGGAAAATATGAAGAATAACATACATATTTAATATAAAAGAAATTCAAAAAGAATTAAAATATTTATAGATAAACATTCTATTATATACGTTTTCTTGTGATTTTAGAGGACATCCTTTTTATTATTAATAATACAAACAACATTTATTTTTGTTGACATAAACACTTCCTCAAAAAATTAGCAAAGTTAATTAACATTGTATATATATATATATGTAGGTATATACATATGATCCATGGGACTAATCTCATAAAATTCTAAATTATTATAATTTTAAATTCTAGATAAAAGAACAGTAGTTAAAATAAGAGTGAACATAGAATACAAATTACTAATAAACTGGGTCTTCATGCTTTACACCCAAGATCAAATTAATATATTTATTCTTATAAACAAGAATATCATGTAAGAGAAAGTGTAAAATATTAAAGACAGAATTTATGGTACTTTTTGGTATATATATATAAATTAATATTTTTGGGAATAAACCATGCATTATTTTGCATTATAATCCAATATTTCGATGGACTAGCAACCACCATTATCAATGTTAACTTTTGAAAGAAAAATCATTAGATCTCAAACAAAATGTGACTCAGTGCGAGATGAGAAATAAGATTAAACTTGTAGGTCAGCATTTACATTATGTTGCTTATCAAAATGTTTATTTCCCTGGGTTTTCCACCTATTAATTTTAAATTAATATTAGATAAAATGAGAGTTTCTACATAGCTGGAATATGTTGTGCTTCATCAGCCCTATTTAAACCAGGTCTCTTTAATATTTCAAATGACTCTCTCATGGTTTTTAAATCATACCATTCCAAATTTGCAAGTATTTTTGTATTGTCAAAATCAGGTTTGTGATCCATTTCTTAAAAATGAGAAGTAAAAACTGATGTGCTAATTTTTTGATTAAAAGCATTTCTATGTTCCTTAATTCTGACATTTATTCATTTATTAGACTGAACTATATAGCTTCTTGAGCACTACAAACATGGAATTTCATAAACTCTTTGGTGTTCCAAAAATATTGTCTTTAGGTTTATATAAAAAAATTACCATTTTTTTGCCAGTAGAAAAAGTAGTCTTTATATTAAATCAAGATAGTTTTTATCAGTAACCACTTTAATATTAGGTAAAATTACTTTATTAAAAGAGGAATTGTCAATTCTATCCTCTTTTTTCTTTTTAGTATCAATTCTATGTAGAGCCTTACATATGATGTTTTATTATAATTATTAGAAAGTAGAATATTTTTGTAAGTTTTATTTCTTGAGTAAGATGTTCTTTATCAGATAAATTATAAGCTCTAGTCAAAAGATTTTTTGCTACAGAAAAAAATTGTGCAGGGTGATGATGAGAATTAAAAATTAAGATATCTGTTTGTATGAGTGGATTTTCTGTAAACTAATATTAATAATGTTTCGTCACATTTTCTTGGAATTAAAGCATCTAAAAAAAATGTGATCTATTATTTTCCACTTTCATAGATATTTTTATATATTACAATATTGAAGCAGTCAATCTGTTAGTCACATTGTGTTTCACAGCTCCATCTAATCTTCCACCACTAAATGAAATTAAAACCCCATATGCTAAACAAATATATGCACTCATCTTGCTGAAAAAAAATTTTTCTCTTAAAAAAAAACTTGATGGAGTTATCTATGGATATCTCACATAAATAATAATAGTATTAATATAATCAAGAGTCATGTATGTGTAGAAATAACACATATTATAATGGTTGATGGAACCTCCCTAACCTACAAAATTTATATAATAGGCAGATACACATAGGGGAGGTTACTTTTTTATTGAACTGAAAGCACCAGTCACTAGCTCAGGGAGAAGCAGAGCTTAAAATATCATACTTTATATTCAAATTTCTAATTCTTAATTTTAAATATTAATAAAATATATAAAATAAGTTACTGCCAAAATTAATTCAACAAAGCATTTTATTATAATGCACACACACATTAAAAGGAAAATTCTAAAAATTAAATTAACTAATGAATATATTTCATTTAAATCAGGTGCACAAATAGAAGCATTCAATTGATTTAATACAATTTTAATATTTTAATAAGTGTAAATATGCTACTTAGATTAAGCATATAACCATCCCAATCCCTTTTAACTCTAAGCTAAAATCTCACATTTAAATCAATGCTAGTTTACTGATAAACCTATGTGACCAATGCAAAATGAGATTATTAGCATAACACAACCATTTTAACAGGAATTTATGTCTGTAACATGATATCATTTGAGAAATAAAGAATCATGGTGGGAAGGAATGAGCATCTTTCCCATGATACAAGAACAAAATTATTTAATATATATATATATAGGAGCTGCTCTGAAAATTGGGGATAGTGGTCTTTCCCATCTCATTGTCCCAACAAGAGAGTAAAAAAATCAATGGCATAGGAAATATATTTACGATGATTGACAATATGATGACTACTCTTCTGGGTCATACCTTCAGGGGGATATTATGCCCTGTATGCTAACATGGTACAAAGAAACGAGTATCTAATGCATCTACTCAAATTACATTGACATAAAACGTCCATACATTTATCCACCATCACTGATCCAACTGCAAAACAATTAGCCCAAAATTAACACACTTAAACTAACAATCTTACGAATCTATGCAGCTATTTATGCCCATTTTAAATTATTAATTTAAAAGAAATTATGAGAATGGAAAAGATATTAAACATATTAAAATAAAATATAACAAATATTTTAAATTTTAGTCAGATAGAAGATTTCTTTTAAAAATTAAATGACATTTAAAATTACTACTTGGAAAAGTTAGTTTTATAAAAGTAATGTTCGTTTAAAGCAAAAATTCATACTTTCCAATGCTATAGATTTATTCAAGTCTATCTTGGTGGTCCTTGATACATTACCAATTGAAAGTTTTTTCCATTTTATATGGTTCTAGGTGGAGACAAGTAAATTTCTGGCCAGTTTCTGGAAACCATCATATTCTGGTGACTGTTTCAGCTGCTGAAAACATGGGAAACAAATTATTGCTAACCCATACATTTTGGAGATCCACAATACACTTATATATTTAAATAACACACAATCAGCAAGAGCAATCCAAATCTCCATCTCAACTTCCAAGTTTTCTTTTTATATCTTTTCTGAATTCTTATCAGCAAATTCCAGGATCGATCTTACCTGGCTTGACTTTTCTTTGTGAACCATGTGCTTATTTACATTGTTATTGGTCAGCTTTCTTTAGAGCAGGAACTCAAAATTTTTATCACTAGTATTTTTTTAATCTATCTTTTATCTTACTTTATGCCCAAGGGTCTGTTTGCTATTATGTCAATATAAAAAATCATTTCCATTGTAAGATTTAAATAACTAATTAACAGCATTTTTTTTTAAAAAAAATTATATTAAAACGATCTTGATTTAGATTTTAAACTTTAATGAATTATATAATTAGTTTGCCATCTGTGCATTATATATATATTAATTTAAATAAAATTATAAATGTCTCTTTATATATATATGTCATATTATTATTACTATTTGCGGGATATTCCGTATAGTAAAAAAGCTAAATGCTGACGTTTCAGTACAATATCAAGTACCTTCCTCAGAGTGTCCTCTTTCTCAAATCATAAGAATGCATGTGAGATTTAAAACCGTTTTTATCGTTTTCTTTCTCCTCATATTTAAATTCTATTGGTTGAGAAATTTTAAAATTTATTTTCTCTTCCAATAGCTTCTTCCAAATGTTGTTAATCTTCTTTAATTCACACCTTTCATTTATGCTCTTGGGCCTTTTAAAAATCTATATAGCTTCTCTTAGCAATCTCTTGTCATATTGTTCAATTTTTGCTAAAATATTTGTTTTTTCAAAATTGATATCATGATTTGTTAATTTTATATGAGAATAAATAGTTGATGAATTGGATTTTTGTCTCACTGCCAGAATATGTTCTTCCTTTCTAATATTTATTCTACGATTAGTCTGTCCTATATATGTATGTACAGTTGGTTCACCTACACAGACACTAGCTCGTTTTTTGACTTCTTTTTTACAGCCGCATTTATCAACGATGTCATCATATGTTAAAGATGCTAATCATTTTCTTGAGCTTATCCGGGATATTAAATTGACTAAGAATGATATTTTGGTAAGTTTTGACATTGTTTCACTTTTTACTAGTGTACCTGTAAATGAAGCGATTCAAGTTTTAAAAAATATTCAGTTGCCTAATTTTGCTGTGGTTTTGATTGAACACTGTTTATCGAATACATTTTTTGTTTTTGATGGGCAGATGTATAAACAAACATCAGGTCTAGCTATGGGTTCATCAATTTCTCCAGCATTAGCTTCTATTTTTATGGAGGATTTGGAAAATAAAATTTTGACTTTAGCAGTTAAAAAATCATCTATATGGCTCAGGTATGTTGATGATATCTTTGTTATTTGGCCTCATGGCAAGCATGCTCTTGATGACTTTTTTAATTTTTTAAACTCTTTTCATAACAATATTAAATTTACCACGGAGATAGAAAATAATAATCAATTACCTTTTTTAGATGTTTTGATTGAAAGAAGGGAAGATGATTCTTTATCCCATGGTATACATAAAAAACCAACACACACTGGGAGATATCTGCATTTTTCCTCTCATCACCATCCTGCACAACTATTTTCAGTAGCAAAGACATTATTGGATAGAACAAAGAGACTTTCTGATGATAGCCATTTTCACCGGGATCTTTTTGCTACTAATAAAATGCTTCTTCATAACGGTTTTAATTACAACATTATTAATACGGCTTATACATATCAAAAGAAAAAAGATTTTGATAAATCAAAAATTAAGACAATTTTGCCATATATAAAAGGAGTAACTGATAGAATTGGTAACATTTTAAAAAATAATAATATTCACACAATTTACACTACTTATAAAAAAATTAGTGAAATATTTCCACTTCCTAAAGATAAAATTGCTTTGGAGTGTCATGGTGCATGTAGGAATCAAAATTTGTGTAAATTTGAGGCTGATAGGAAGACTAATATTGCATGCTATATAAAAGATTTGTTAAGGGTTGGATTCAGCTACAGATTAATTACAAAGAAAATAGATCAATTTTACAGAAAATCAATAACTAACCACATAAGTAAAGATAAACCACAAATTACTCTCCCTTATATTCCCAAATTATCACAACAGAGAATAAAGACTTTGGCTGGTGAATTTAAGGTTGGCTTCCGCACTCCCCCTAATACTAACAGATGTATTAATAATTTGAAGAATAGAACAGATCCATCTCAGACACCCCAAGTCATATACAGTATTTTATGCCTTCAGGCTGGATGCAGTGCCACATACTATAGGGAAACCAAGGCCATTGTTCATAATGGAGCTGCTCAACACATTTATACTTACAGAAGAGCAAAAAGGAACAATGATAACTTCTCAATATTCTTTGAACATGAGAAGCAGGCTGGCCATGGGTTTGAACCCAGCAACCCCAAGATAGTATGCTCTGAAGCCAATGACTGCAAAAGAAAAATCAAGGAGGTGTATTTTGTTATCAGTGATAACAATTCCATCAATAGACACAGCACGTGTTTTTCTATCTCAAAAAAATGGACAAACTAATTTGCATTCACATTTGCATATTTTATTAGTTAGCAACATTACATAAATGATTTATAACTTATGTTGGCCATGAATATGAGAAAAAACACTGAAAGCTCTTGGCCCATTTAATTGTTTTGGTTTTTGCAGCTTCTTCATCAGCATGTAAATCGCTTTTATATGCTATTTGAAAGAAATGTAACTGCATATACTTATTTTGTTACAATATATAATAGGTGATGGAAAATAATATATAAACTAACAGTTAGTTCAATTAAATATTAATTATACTATGTATTTAAAATATTATTGAATATTATTTATTTTTTATAGTGGCAGTCAGAAGGGTTATTGCAATTCTGTGGAATATTTTTGAATGCAATTACAATAATCAGTACTAAAATCCATTAGTCAAATTTAAATAATTGTATGATTTTTATGAATACAACATAGCAACCACTAATAGAAAACATCCATTTTAAAGTTGGTTTTAAAATATAAGATTATATTTTGAAACAATCCATCAAGAAATTCTCAGCTGGTTTGTATTGTTTTTCTGACAAATAAAACAAAAGTAATCATCCGGTCCACAATTACACACGTTAATGGTATGTAAATTGTCTCAGATTATAGCAATTCAAAAGCCTTCCACAAAAAGTAATAAAAGGCATAAATAGGGCAAATTTTGAATGCAAGAGAGGTCACTGTCTTACTTGGAAAGCAATGGACAATTTACTCCATGCCGGTTGAAATTTTAATCCAATGTTCATTGAGTAGAGGAAAAATCCACTTTTTCCTGTTCATTCCAATGCTGTCTCCTGAAAAGATACTGCCCTGGACCTATCAAACTATGAACTATGTTACTACATTTGAAAACTAAATAATGGAAATGCTACCTGCCCGGCAAAGAAGAGAGATAACTAGATCTAGTAGGTATATGAATTACCTAAGGAAACCTTATGGAAGTGTCAATCAATCAAGGATTGCCAGTTAATAACTAAGGTAATAAATCCATGCCATCAGCAAAGGTTTATCAACTTTCTTATAATAATCTAAACCTTAGTCTAACTGCCCTTTATAAAGAATTTGTAAATGTAGTTATTTTTAGCTGATCTTGAGATTAGTGCTTAATTTTCAATAATAGTTGTATTTTTCTTTCTTTTTAAATTGTACTTAACTCTCTATAAAACTCATTATAATATTTCTTCTATCATTAAGCCTCGGTAATGTAATCTTTTTTTTTTTACTTGGTGCAGCAACAGTATTTTATAATTACTATTTATTGATTATTATGTTCTTTTTTTATTTTACTTGAATTCATATGCCGATAATCTCCCAAACTCGTAAACATATTCAATTTTTCTTAAACCCCCTTCTTTTTTGAAGAGAGGCTAATTAATCATAAGTTAAAAATATATTTTGTTATTTTTCTTTTTATTGTGGATGCTTGGCAAATTGGGAGAAACCTTGTTAATTCTGTTTGCAATGGTATAATATGGCAGAGCAGAAATCTGTCTTCCAATTAAATAACTTCATGAAAATTATTTTATGAATTAGAAAAAATAATAGCGCTAATATTAGAATTATGATTGTATTAATATGAAGTTAAATGATTATGTTTACTTTATCAATTAAACCTCAGTGACCACTGTCCACTAGTTGTATATGAGTTTTATTGTCTTCTAAGTTATTAATGCATACTTATGATTGCAAATTTGTATTTTTTCTAGCATCTGTGGGAAGTTGCTATGATAGTTAATTAATAGGGGAAGGTGATCTCAATTCAATTTAGGTCAGATTCTCTACCATGCAAATTAAATTATACAATATTCAGTGATTCTGTCACACCATTACACAGGATATTCCAAAATATATAGATATTAGTTCAAATAACTTTAATTTATAATTTTGTATTATCGTTCCAAGGGTTGCCAGCATAGATCTTTTCACTTCCTTCAAATTTGCTTTATTCACCAGGTGTGTCAGAAAACCAAGCCCCATCTCTTTATATCCTGGTCTTTGAAAAAAAGGATGATACACCCTTGGGACTATTTTATCCTACATATTTTGGTAACTCTATATGGGAAGATTCTGGAATAACTGGCCCATCACATCTCCTACCAGGTCACTCTCATCAAATGAACCATTTCTACTAGAGACATGGAAAGAAAATCGGTCTATACTTCTAAAAATAAAAGGATAAAAAATTTCTTCGGATCCATAGGCTAGATCACAAATAAAGTTGCCATCATGTTCACATCACTGTTAATTATTAGTCTAAGTAAAAGCCTGTGAATATCTATTAGCCATATTGTTGTGACCTTACTGAACATGTGTCTTTCTAAATTGTTAATGCTCTTGTGTGTACATCATCATTCTGCGACACATTTTACCTGTCTAAAAAAATGAACTCTCCCACATACGTTTATGGCTCAGTATAAGCTAGAGTAAATTATTTTTATTTTATTAAAGTCAACAGCATTTCTATAATCTTATAATAAAACAATACAATATTTAATGGTTTAAAGTCGATCAAGTGCTGCTATTTATCAGTAGGGGTGGTAAAAAATATGATTTGTAACTTATATTACAATGCTACCTGGGTTATATTCACATTGTATAATCAATCCGTTATTGGCATATCAATCTGCCCACACCAAAGTAACACATTAATGAATATATATTTATAATTTACCAATGTGTAAAATAAAGTTCTCTGTCTATGAAGAAATTGTAAAAAGGAGGCTAATGAGGAATAACTGAAGAATTACTGTATAAATATTAAGAATTATTTTGTTTATAATCATGTTGATTAGAAAAAGATATATATATTTCTCAAGCAGTCATATTGAATCATTATTCTTTATTTATCAAATAATATTATGTTTAAGTATGCAAACTATGTAGACTATGACTAGATGATAAGATTCTTCTAGTATTTATATGTTAAACAACATGAAAGATCATGATCTTTTAAATACTTTCAAATTTGCATGATAATGGGTATACTTATGGTTTCACTGGGATGTCAGTTTATAAATAGAGTCTCTTTGCTTCTCCACTCTGTCTCCAGCTGTGAAAGATAAAAATAGATTGGGTATCATTGAAATTGTTGTTCATAAGTTGGTAGATCTGGAGAACAGGCAAACAGGGCAGAGTTCATGAATGCTCCACACCTATGTATCTCAAGCATGATTAGACTCAAGGTACTAATGCTTACATTCTAGGTTTTGTTATATGAACATACAAAACTGACCAGATTAATATATATATATAAACAAAGAATAGAAATAAGGTGATTATGTCCTAGTAAGCAGAGGTAAATTTTGCATTTTCATTTTGACAGAAACAATTTTATAATACTAATTGACTATCATCCTGAGGCTAAAAAAAATTATCCATTAATCCATATTAGCTCTATTGTTGGGTTTATTGGTGAACTAAAAGGTGATTTTTTTTTTTACTTCAAACCCAAATTGTTAAATAGATTTAAACCCAGAAAGCTGTTTTTATAAATGTAAGAATGTAAAAGAATATTATTTTTTTCTTGACATTCTCCAAATAATATTTTAAATTTCTCCACAGAAGTGTATATCATGAATTAATTATTATTATGAATTATTATTACAACAGAGAATAGGAATAAGATTATATCCTTGTAAACAGAAATAAATTTGGCTTTTGATATTGCAATGAATGTTTCAATTACTAATTGACAATCATTCTGATGCTAAACATGTTCCCCCCATTAGTCTATAATAGTTCTTTTATTGGTGTTTTTATTAAAGTAAAACTAGGTCCTCTTTTATTCCTAACGCAGTTGTTAAATGGATTTAAACCCCAAAACTATTTTTATAGGTGGTAGAATGTAAAAGAATAGCATATTTTGGACATTCTGCATATAATATTTTAATCTTCTACAGAGAGTAGTATATGTTAATATTAAATATTTTTTATGAACTTCCAAACTTCAACAAAAGAGCTATTATAAGTTAATGAAGAAAACTTGTTGAGCCTCAGCATAGTTAATGGAAAAACTTGTCTAGCCTCAGTATGATTTTTAATTAATAGTAATTGATAGTTTCCTGGTAACATTAAAAGGCAAAACTCATCACTGTTTACATAAATATAATTTATATTCTTTATTATAATAACAATTTATGAAAATATTTAATTCTGTACAACTATATAAATAGAGATATATCTATTGTATATACATATTTTATGTATAAAAGATGCATTACTATCATATATAGTAGTTTATCATTTATTAGGTGTAGATATTATTTTAAATTTATAAAATCCTTCGTAATGGCAGCAATAATTTGATGGTTGAAAGTTGAAAATAAAAACCAATATATATTGATTCAGATTAAGATTAAAAAAGATATAGATAAAAATGATGTTATTTATATTGTTTCCACTTTATTATAATTAATAGATTAGGAACTTATATAATTTGCCTGCTGGAAATTTGCCACCCATTTTATTTCACATTATCCATTTTTAGGGGCTTCCAACAGGTATAAACAATATAGTTGACTCTAAGTTATTGTAGTCACTATTGACATTTTTTATTTATTAAAATGATAATGAAACAAAAATCCAAAGGGTTGTAATTACAATTTTTTAATGTAAATGCCGTAACGAAAATTAAAATAAAACATTATTAAATTAAGCAAACTATTACAAAGGTTCAGACAGACAAAATTTTTGGGCAAGCACTATCTTGTAATTTTGAAAATATTGCACTGAAGCACACAAAAATCCAAAGTATTATAATTATTTTTTTAATGTAAATACACTACGGCAGATGTAAACTAATCTCAGGGTACTCATAAATGATGCTTAGGAGCTTTCTAACCATGTTCCTTTCTAAACAGATAGGCACTTAGAACATGTTCACACATAGCATTGACATTGTTTCTCCATTCACACATAAAATGTAATATCAGCACCTTATCACATGCTTTTAAAGCAGGCACTATTCTGAAATTTTGAAAATATTCCACCACAACCTGATATGTCAATGAAAGATTCCAAATTTTAATCATATTTCCAAAACTGATAAGGCAAAAAAAACAATATTCAAAAAATTACCACATGTTAACAAATGTCAAAGAAAAAATATTGTTAATTTTAATATGTTATCTTTTGCCTCATATCAACATTTGGACATTATATTGCGAATGTATAACTTGTTTACTTTAAAAAATATTAACAAATGTATTCTAAATTAAATGCTAATTTTAAAAATATCTATATACATTTTTTAATAAATTCCATTCACAAACATAACATCCAAATGATAACATGAGGTGAACAGGTAACATGTGGTTAAAATTAACATTACTTTTTTTTGATATCTGTTAACACATGGTAATTTTTTTAACATTTCTTTTTTGTCTTATCTTTGTTAGAAATATGATTAAAACTTGGAATGTTTCATTGACAGAACAAGATAAAGTGGTATATTTTCAAAATTGCAGAACATTGCCCATCTGAAAACTATGCATAAGTGGCTGATATTATACTTTATGTGTGAACAGACACACAATGGCAGTATCATGTGTGAACATGTTCTAAGTGCATATTTGTTTGGAAAGGAACATAGTTAGAAGGCTCCAAAACATCGTTTTTAATGCATTGAGATTAGTTTACAGCTGGTATAATCAATTTATATTTAAAAAAGAATAATTTCAATCCTTTGGATTTTTGAATGTTTCAGTGCAATGTTTTCAAAATTATAAGATAGTGCTTGCCTGAAAAGTGATGTCTGTCTGCTCCTTTGTTATAGTTTGCTTAATCATGTTTTATTTCAACTTTCTTTACTGCATTTACATTAAAAATGTCTTTAATTACAACACTTTAGACTTTTGTGTTTCTTTATTATTTAATAAATAAAAAATAATGTAAATATTGACTATGATAACTTAGAGTCGGCCATATTGTTTATACCTTGTGTTGGAACTCCCTGAAAATGGATAATTTAAAATAAAATGGGTGGCAAGCTTTCCCAATAGGCAAACTATACAAGTATCATAAACTGTGTAAGATTTAAAAATAAAAACATGGAAGAATCAAAAATATTAAGGAGTAAATATTGAATAAAAAAAAATACCTCTTTCACTTATTTCTTTCTTTGCATATCTTCTAAAGATAACCATTTAATTTTACAAATAACTGTTATCTCACATTCAACTTTTTTGACACACCCCCCCTTTCAATTTAGTTCTTTTTACTTTCACTATATCAGCAGAATAATCTAATTTATAGTACTAAAATTCTTTTCCAGATCACTGAAACAGAGATTTTTCTGTTCTTCTTCCTCTCCATCTTTAAATAATCATTCACTCTATTGCAATTGCAATTTTGATTTACTTTTTTAAATTGAAACTTATATTCAAAATATCTATAACAGTAAAGGTATATTTATTCAATATATTTATTATAGCTTTAGAGGCATGGGAAATTCAGTTAACTGCCCTAAACTTTGTACATATGATTACATTAAAATTGATCTCTAATGATATATTTGTTAAAAGAAAATGTATTGGCCATTCATTTAAAGTGTAAACATCAACTAATTCTATTACAAACTTTTTTTTATAGCCTTGAATAAATCAATTTCATATGCTTAATTTTTATTTTACTTTTGTAACCCATTTTTCATTATTATACAAGAATATTTTATCCTTAGTCCACCATTTCTCTTAATTAATTTAAATAAAAGTTTGTAATCTTTATTATAAAAAATATTATGAATTATTGTTTTTTTCAATACACCTTTCTCATCTTTTAAGAATATACTAATTTAATCATTACTAATATTTCATTCCTATCTTTATAATATTTTATACAAACTGTTGAATGCTGCTTTGCATTAAATTATGATTACCTATTCTATGTTTTTGATCTCTTTGCCTTTCTCTTTCACTCATATTATCTTAATTGCATTTGTTCTTTCACCTGTCCATCCATCCATCACCATTTTTTTAATTAAATTTTATTTCCATCGATTTTTATATTTTTACACTTTCTTCTTCATACTATTTTAATATTCATCTTACTTTTAACTGAATGCTTTGATTTCTGTTTTATCTTTTTTAGAAGTCATTTTCATTGCTGTAGATATTTTTAATTTTTGTTAATACCTCTTTCATTATTTCAATGAATAATATTATTCAATTCTTTATGAAAGCTTATTTGTTATGGAACAATATTTTATTCCCTTAAAAAATAATCTCAATAATGCTTTATTAAATGTGATTCGAATTCTATATTACCTCCAGAGTATTTATATATTAACTTAATATTGTTCCTAAACTGTAAATAAATCAGAGTATAATGCAGTTGAAATCTATTCATCTTATATGGAATATTTTGGAAAAAATATTTTTTTTTTTGTAATTTTAAACTATATATGCTTTTTATTTTTCTCCTTCATCATCATAATTATTATCAACTTATTAATATTATTATTATTATTAAATAATTTTTTTAACAATTTTGCCATTTTCTCACCCTAAAATATTATTAGAACTCACCATCATCATTATGCAATCATTTTAGCATATATTTTAAAATTCACAAGCAGGTCTTTTATATGCATATTTACTTGACACTGGCCTAAATCTATATTCTATAAGATTCAACCATTAATATATATTAGAATAATAGTGCTATAAAATCCACATGTAATGTTATTCTATTGACATCTCTAGACCATTTCTGGCTTATGATTTTGTCAGTCAGGAGTAATCTATTGATTTTTCAATTTAATTATAGATAGTTTTGAATCTGAGTGAAAATAACTGTGATAATATCATATGATAATAATGATTGTGTGGATTTTTATTTTTATTTTATCTAATCTCAAGCAAAGAGAATCTCCAAAGATGAAAGCCATAATGGAGATAATATATTATTATTGAAGTAAATTTAAGGTTTTTTATGTTAGTTCAAACATTCTATTAATGGTACTGGAATAGAATGAAAAGAATTACTCTAAATAGCTGATGTAAGCAGTAGCTATGTGACTTTTGTTATTGTTTCAGAATTATTTTCATATCTTCCATTTCCAATTTATTATTGACAAGAGCACTACATATAATATTTTATTTAATATTAAAAGTATAATATTATAATTACTTTTTTTTTAAAAAAACTATTTTTATTTAGTTTTTACATTATTTTTGTGCAATATCTTTTTTTTTTTTCTTTTTGTTTCTAACTAATTTCAAATATCTTGTCTGACAAAAAAAAATTTAAAGAAAAGTAATTGAAATAAAACATTCATAAAAGAAAATAGTACTATTAGCACAGTTTTTCATTTTCTTTACTTAAATTCTCAAAATACTTACATTTTATTAATGTTATGTATGAATATTTCCACAAACATGTACATTTAACATAGAAATTATCTTTCTTTGTAGTTTTTAAGCATCCATTACATGATAAAGGTCTTTCCCAGTTTAATCCCATTTTCTTATCCATAACTTTTTTTCTGTACATTATTTTAAAAAACTTTAAATTATTTCATTTATCTAATTTATATGTGGTTGCTTTTTAGATCTTTACAAACTTTTGAAATGCAATTCAAAACCTAATATTATCAATTTATTGCTATTTCTTCTAATAAAACATCCAACCCTACTTCATTTTTTTCTTATTTTTTTCAATGACGTCAATGGTTGTTGTTATTGATTTGTTCTTGTTCTTCCCAATATTTATCTTTCTGTACTTTACATGTCATTTGAATACCCTATACTGTTTTTCTGTTGGCCATGCATGTTTCATATTAATGCATAAATAATGGTAAAATCATCGCTATTTTCAATTCATGATCACAATTTATTTTAATGTTATTTTTACTAAAGACAATCAATCTCAATTTATTATTAAGATTAATTTTAAACATTATATGTTTAACTTGTATTAATAGTCTGACCATTTACAGATAATAATTTCTTCTAATTATTTCCTATAAGCCTTATTTTTTATTTTATTTTTGTTAAAGTTGTATGTTTCAATTATTTCATAAACTTAGTCTCATTATGAAAATGAGAAAAAAACCCCTCATTTCAGTTCAATTTGTAGCTGAAATAATGTAAAATATTTATCAGAGAACTTGTATAGTGTTATTGAATAATGTATTAGAAACTATTTTTAATTTTAAAATAATATTAATATTTGAATGATTAATTGCAAGATATCATGTTTGATTTTAGTATTAAAAATTTTAACTCTCCTCCCTATTATTTTATAATTCTGCTAAAGCAAGCAAGATAGATTGCATTAATACAATGCCACTAACAAATTATGTGTATCTTTGTCAGTCGGAACACTATATTCAAATTATATCGTTTGTTTCCTCTCAAAGATTGTGCAAGATCCATTAATAACTCTCAAGATTTCTGCATGCAACACATAATTTTAGATAATCTAAAATACCTTGTATTCCATAGGCACCTATGTAATATCCATTTTTATACAGTCATATATGTGTATCAGATATATACATGATCATCATCATCATCATCAACCATTACAATCTACTGCAGGAAGAAGGTCTCTCCAAGTTCAATCCATATTTTCCTATCTTTAGCTTCTCTTTTCCACAACACCCCTGCACACTTTCTTATTTCGTCCATCCATCTCACATGTAGTCTCTTTCTGGGTCTTTTACAATCTCTTGGAATCCAGTTAAAATTTCAATTGACCATCTATTATTATCTCTTCTAGCAATATGTCCAGCCCAACTCCACTTCAGTCTTTTAATCTTTTCAATGAGGTCAGTAACACATGTTTGTTCTCTTACCCATACATTGCGCTTTCGATCTCTTCTTGTTACTCCCTACATGCATCTCTCCATACTTCTTTGAGTGGTCTGAAGTCTCTGTATTGCTCTTCTATTAAGTGTCCATGTCTCAGATCGATAAGTAAGAACTGGCAAAACACATTTATTAAAAACCTTTATTTTCAAACACATAGGCATATTTCCTTTTAGTATCAAGTTATTTCTAACAAAAGCACTCCAACCAAGTTTAATTCTATGACTAATTTCATCCATTATGTTTCCATCTGTATTAATAATCTGACCTAGGTATTTGTAACTGTTAACTTCTTTTAACTCATCATAATCAATCTTTAATTTCATATTTTGATAAAATCTATTAAACATTACTTTAATCTTTTTAACATTTATCTTTAGTCCTACTTTCTGACTTTCATCTAATAATTCCTGCAACATTTCCTGTAGCTCTAAAGCATTATTTGCAACAACAACTACATCATCTGCAAAATCTAAATGACTTAAATAATCTCCATTTACTTTCACTCCTTTAGCTTCCCATTTTAATCCACAAAATATTTCTTGCAGCACTGCTGTAAAAAGTTTGGGGGATGCTTTAATCACTGAAGAAATGTTTATAGAATCAAATGCCTTTTCATAATCCACAAATCACTAAGGATAATGGCAACTCATCATCATTTGTCATTTCTATAACTTCTCTCAATACCTGGATATGATTTACTGTACTAAAACCACTTTTAAATCCAGTTTGTTCCCTTGGTTGGTGGAAATCCAGGGTTTCCTGTAGACGAGTTCTAATTATTTTAGTAAAAATTTTGTATAAAACTGATAAAAGACTGATAGGTCTGTAATTTCTAATATCATCTTTATCCCCCTTTTTTAAATATTAATATTAATACTGCATTTTTCCAATCATCTGGTACATCTTTATCATTTAGATATTTGTTATATAACTTTGCTAAAAAAAATTCTATTTCTTCACCTGCTTCTTTTAATATATCAATTATAATTCCATCATTACCTGGAGCCTTCCCTTTCTTCATAAATTTAATTGCATGTCCCACTTCCTTATTCAAAATTCTGGGCAATTCAGAAGATATAATAGGTATAGGGGGCACTTGTTCTTTATTACTATATAATTCTTGATAAAAGTTTTCTACACATTTCATAATGTCATCTCTCTTTTTAGTAATAAAGCCATCTTTTTTTCTTATTGCAGATATAAATTTCCTACCAATACCAAAATGTTGTTTTACACTCTTTAGACTTTTGGTCTCTTCTACAGCTTTCCTTTCTAGTTCACAATTATACTTTCTTATATCATTTTCAACTCTTTTCCGCACCATTTTATAAAATTCAAGATATTCAATCTTTTTTAATGCATCATTGTTGTATATCCTCATATTCCTTCTTTTCTTCATAAATTCTCTAGTCTCAGTAGAAATTTTATTGGTCAATTGCTGCTTTTTTTACCAGCTATCTTTGTTGCAGTCTTTAAAAGTGTATCAGTTATTTTCCTATTAATGTCATTTAAATCTGAATCATGTTCAAAATCTACTAATACTTGAAACCGATTTGTAAGTTCTCATTTAAATTCATTAGAATGTTTCTGAAGATTAGGAATATCAACTGTAAATAGTTTTTCTTAATAATTTTTGTCTCTATAGTTTTGCATTAACATGTATTTTACATCTTACTAATCGATGATCACTTCCTGTGTTAAATTTATTAAGAACATTACAATCTTGAAATATGCATTTTCTGTTAGTCAAAATATAATCCAATTCTTCATTTGGATGCTTCCATGTCCATTTCCTTTTAACATTTTTCTCAAAAAACGAATTCATAATATAAAGTTTTTCTTTTTCTGCAAACTCCACAAGTCTATGTTCTCTCTCATTTCTATTACCATAACCAAAATTACTTACAGCATTTTCATCTTTCATTTGTTTATGAATTCTAGCATTAAAGTCTCCCATAACATTTTAAAAATGTTGTTTACTCTGATCAAAAGTTTTTTGTACATCCATATAAAAATCCTCTATAACTTCATCACTATGAGAACTTGTTGTGGCATAAACCTGAATTATCTGCATTTGGTATCTGCTATTAAGTTGTAAAACTAATCTTGCCTCTCTGCCCGATACACCACCAATCTCCACAATGTTATTCTTCCATTTTTTATTTATAATGAATCCTATTCCACTTGTATTTCCAATATTTGTACCTTTATAGTAGAGTATATGTCCACTTTTTAAATCAATAGTTTCTTCACCTTTTCTTCTAACTTCACAAAGTCCAATAATGTCCCATTTAATATAAGACAGTTCTTCTTCTATCTCTTGCAATCTTCTGTCACTTGAAAGTGATCTGCAGTTGTAAGTACCTAAATAAAGTCATCATCAAATGGCAGCCTGAGTCTGGAATCAGTGGATCCTTAGCACCCTCCACCTTTGGCCACCAACCGCTGCCTTTGTTGGTGACTTTACAGCCTCCTGGGAATAAGGGTCATGATTTATTTTTGTCTGTCATGATTATATATATTGGAAAAAAAAATTCTTAAACTCAGAGGTAAAAAGCCAATAAACTCACCACGCTGGTCAATGTGCGTTGGTGAGCAGCCCATCTATGTTCGTATACTATATGAATAATCACATAGTAATAACAGCTGCAATGACAAGAATGTATGGAGTGGACATTAAGAATTTGCCCTGCTCGGTTCCTTTAAGGCCTCCAAGTGGAATCAAAGAGTCTTCTTTCAGTTAATAACAAACTCCTTTCTGCAGCCACATGTGAATATCTATATATTGTAATGATATATAAATATGCCGTTACATTAATTTAAAATAAAAACTTTAAGTTCGCAAATAAAAATAAATTTATTAAAAACTAAAAGCTAAACGTGTATATGTATATATATTCACACAGATGCAAAACTTTAAAATTATTTTTTTTTAATAAATAAAAGTATTTGAACGTACTTTGTTATAAAAAAGTACAAAATTTAAAGATAAAATATTTTTTGTAAATGGAAATGATTGTTTTATAAATTAATTGAAAAGCAAGCAAGCCCTTGGGCTCTTATATACTGTAATTAAAAAGTCAGAGGGTAAGATAGATAAGAGAATAAAAAGAATTAGCTTGACCAATGGAAGCACCAAGCCTCAGCCCGGACCCTAATGAAAATATGGATTAGTGACGTTTGTTCATTGAATCTGTGTGGATGATATAAAAAGGAAAAAATATTAAAATTAAAGACAGTTCCAGCTTGATTGTTTTCGAGAGTTGTGATAGGACACACATATCACACTCTCTATTTTAAAAAAAAATGAAATGACTGTGATTCCAAAATGAATCCAGCTAAGATCGCCTTCATAACATCAGACCGGTCTTCCAGTGGGGACATCATGGGAATCGGCACCAAGAACCGTGATTCCTCTTCTGTAAGCTATTGAACCAAACAATTTCAAAATTTAAAAATAATTAAGAACTTTCATTCAAACTTTTAAGATTCAGCTAACCTAAATTTAAAAATGAACTCTTATCTTATTTTCAAATTGACAATTAATGTTTAAATTATATATATCTGACTTATGTTTCAAATTAATTATAAATGTTTAATTTTTACATATTTGCTTGCTAAAAAAAAATCATTTCCATTTTATTATTTTTTATTTGTATTAATATTTATTGTTTGAATTTAAATGCATAAATTTAAGTTGGGTATGGACATTGCATGGATTCGTTAGCGATTAATTATGTTGTGGTTTCCATATTTGATTAGAGTATATAAGTCATCGATGTCAATGTGGCATCTTATGATGAATGCCATTGGGTTTCTTGTATTCCCTCTGCAATTGACATTATCAATGACTTTGTATTTTGATTGGTTATGTTTATTTTGAAATGTTTTTGACTGTGGAATCTATGCAGCTGATCTATACTCAACATTATAAAACAAATTTTATAAAATTCATCTGTGCGAATGTATATAAATGGTAAATTTAAGTCAGGCATGAATGGCTATATAGATTTGTAAAGTTATATATATAGTTTAAGGGAGGATAATCTTAGGTTGTTTGTTTCATAGTTAAATTGGGTCAATGGATTAGATGTATTGATGTAATTAGTAAATGTAGCATGAGATCCGCTATGGGCAGGATTGCATATATACACCACTCACCTTCTCTTTGCCTATGGATGGGATTGTAAGTCGGCAAAAAGGACCACAGTCCCTTCCTATGGAGTTTTTTTTATTGCTCTTCTCACCAGATAGATGTAGTATTCCTATCTGGATGAGAGGCAATTTCTTCTCTTTAACCATGCTGTTCAGATGTACATTCCTGACAGTATGGTTTGTGTTGTCGTATTTCATGTTGCATTGAATACATCAATATATCAGATGGATTGACATTGGTTTGACTGCAAACTTTTTGGCCTAAGGTTAAATAAGGGATAGAATATTTTCATTTCAAATGCAAATCTATGTAGTTTATTCATACTCGACAATCTTAAAATTTTAAAATAATAATTTAAATTAAATGTTAATATTAAAATCTAAAATAATAAACATTATTCCTCAAATTCTAAAAGATTATATATGTGCGTCAATAAATATTGTTTGGGTGTTAAGTACTGGCAGTGGCTTTTATTTTTTTATATTTAAGATATAAATGAAGAATTTATAAATATAAATCTCTGCTACTCTGCTGAGCTAGTAACAATGGGCTAACAGTCTAAATATAAAATAAAGTGGGATCTTAACAGTGTGTATCTGCCTACTTTATAAATTTTTCTAGGTTCAAATGCCTAGATGGCACCCTTGTAGTGCAGATTATGGTAAGATTCTATTTTCACTTTCTTTTTTTGTTAATTTGTAAAGTTCATAGCTCACGGTAGAAGAGTCCAGGTTCCTGTTTTTAATTTTCGTGGCGTCTCCATTGGAAGACCGCTCTGATGTTCTGGAGGTGGCATTGGCTGGTTCCATTCCAGTATTACAGTCATTTCATTTTTTTTAGAATAGAGAGTGTGATGTGTGTGTCCTATCACACCTCTCAAACACAAAAAAAGCTGGCACTGTCTTTAATTTTAATATTTTTTTCTTTTTATATCATCCACACAGATTCAATGAACAAATGTCACTAATCCATATTTTCATTAGGGTCCAGGCTGAGGCTTGGTGCTTCCATTGGTCAAGCTAATTCTTTTTATTCTCTTATCCATCTTATCTTCTGACTTTTTAATTACAGTATATAAGAGCCCAAGGGCTAGCTTGCTTTTCAATTAATTTATAAAACAATCATTTCCATTTACAAAAAATATTTTATCTTTAAATTTTGTACTTTTTTATAACAAAGTACGTTCAAATACTTTTATTTATTAAAAAAAAAATAATTTTAAAGTTTTGCATCTGTGCGAATATATATACGTATACATGTTTAGCTTTTAGTTTTTAATAAATTTATTTTTATTTGCAAACTTAAAGTTTTTTATTTTAAATTAATGTAACGGCATATTTATATATCATTACTATATATATATATATATATATGGAAGAATTAAGCATGTAATAAAGGGTAATGCATTTTAATGTACATGAATGAAGTGTATATCTTAATATACATAGCTGGAGAAGGTATTATGTTTATCTACTAATAAAGAACTTGTAAATTTGATATATGGGTATCTAAAGATATACATATTTTAGAACAATTTTGAATTAATGTGGAATTAAATGAAGAATTGTAAATATTTAAGAAATTAACATCAAATGTTAATTGTGTACAAAGAGGATTTATTGAACACTTACTGTAAACAGAAATGTATAAATATCTTAGTAATAATTATGTGATCCTGAAAACAAATTCTTGCCATGTGATCATTGTTCAAGAAATAAAATGTAGGACTAGATAAGAAATAAAAGTCAACCAATCTTATTTTATGTACGCCTTATAATTTTTTATTTATAACTATATTTAAGCTTTAGTTTGGGCCAATCAATATATATATTATTTGTATTCTTCAACATGTTTAATTAAAGATTTGAGCTCATGTAACTGGATATGGTGATCCAATTATAGTTTTTATATATCTCATTACTCACACTTAACTCAATACAAAAATGTTTCTCTTTTTTCTGAGTAATTGTAATATTCACATAATTTTTTTTGACATTTACATAGAAAAGGTAGTCTAAATATTTTAAATTCAAGTTTTACATTGAAATCATGCTAAGAAGGAATATAAGCTAAGTTTAAAATATATAGACTACCTTTTCTGTATACATGTTCAGAATATTTATGTGAATATAAATTAATTATATCATTATATGGGTTTTCTATTAAAGTTTTCTTAACACCTTTAATGTCTAATCTATCTTCTTCCCATTTACACAAAAAATTATTATATTTTATTTGATGCTTGTCCAGCTTGTATCCAATTGTCAGAAAATTTAAGATCTGCTGTGAATAGCAATCTTGGGCATGCTAATTTGCTTTCTATATATATATATATTTAAAAAATGATATTTCATGTTCAAATAAGATGTCTAATGCTTTAAGATATTAAAATAATGACGAGTTTATTCAACAAAATGATATTAATTTGAATCTTTTTTTTCCAAAACATTTTTTTCCTAAGCAAAGGAATTTATTATGTAATATGAAATTAAATTTTTATTCTCAATATTCTATACAACAGAATATTATTTTTATCAATGAATACTATTACTAAATCTTACATTTTTCTACAAAAACAATAGATTATTACAATGTTTTATTAAAATTTATGGTAGTCTAAAAATACCATGCCTTCAAATGATAATAGAAATTTATTAATGTATTTAGTATATATATATTTTAAAAAATCAATAAGTTATTGTAATGACAAATAACATAAATTTATTTATTTAGCATGTAGATTCTATATCTATTTTCTGGGTGGCATGCTATAAGTTGGCTAAAGTTTTATTTATTTTTATATAATTTTATATTGCATATTGTAGAATTTATTTCAGACATTGTTATTTTATTTATATACAGGTAACTATTAAAAGAAAATATCATTAAAAAATCAATCAACATGACAACTAGGAGTTAGAATCACAAATGGCTTTATTAAATCCTTCAATTCAGCCACTACAGCTATAGATATGGCTGCAATCATAGACATGGCAGCCATAATTATTAATCTTGTTGTATTTGAAGCAGATGAATGAAATAACCCATGATTTGTTTGCAAACTATTAATAAGACATGAATAATATCTAGAAAGATCGAATTCAATTGTTTTTTTTTTTTGGATTAGACATCACAGGAAGCCTATTTGCCATAATTTTTCAGTCGTAAATTTCTAAATATTCAAAAAAAGATTTTTAATTTAAATTTTAGATGGTAAAACTCTATCTTAAATAACTTCAAATGTGATGTACCTAATGATTTGTTATATATTTTTTGAGACAACTTCTTTTTTGATATCTGGTAAAAGAATATATCTAAGAAGAGAATGTCAATACAGAGAAATAGAATGTACCATCACAATAACATAAACGATTATGACAAATACATTTAGCAAACATATTGTAATTTTCTGTTGACAAAAATAAAAACATACAAATCTCAGTCATAATTGGATTTTACACTTGTTACAGAACTTTTCCAAAACACTTTTTAAAACTTATCATTAATCAGGAAATGAAGATTAAAAACTCTTAAGCAATCTGAGGCCAATCAAAATTGATGAATTTCCTGCATATATAGTAAATATTTTAAAATTATTTACAATTAGTGGAGAAAGGGGAGTAGGAATAGGTACTTATGTATTAGTCCTATCAGTCAGACAGTGGAATTTTAACCTTGATTACTTATAATTATTTATGATTGCTAATTGATAGTAACTTTTATTTAATTAATTAAGTATATTTAATTTTCAAAGATTTAAAGGATAATTTGTAACAAAGTTGTAAATAACAACTTCACTTTTTATATTGTCAATTTATTTATATGGTAAAAGATGACTATCTTTAAAGCATAAATATATCCGTGGTAGCTAAAAGTTAATAAAGAATGTATATAATGCATTTTACAGGCTTACACACACCTGCACATATAATGTAATATAGAAGGGATTCGAACTCAGACTTTCACACGACTCTCAACTCTCCATGCCATCTCATATTGCTGACCCACTTGATCACACACACGTTGAAAAGATAAATAATCATCAAAATACGTTCAAAGCCTGTCCATTAAAGTATGAAGATTGACTATCTTAATATAAAGCTGAGCACTGATTGTATATATGTGTGAATATAGTAATCTAGACCAACTGATGATTGCTGGTTTAGCATGAAATACAGATTTTGATGATTACTTATCTTTTCAACATGTGTGTGATCAGGTGGGTCAGCAATATGAGATGGCATAAAGAGGTTAACATCATGTGAAAGCAAGAGATCGAAACCCTTATATAAAGAATGTATAGTAGATATAAAAATACTCTAGAGATCTTCAATAACTTATCTTTGAAAGTTAAATTTATTTACTTAATGAAATAAAAAGTACTATCAAATATTTAACAATCATAGATAATCATAATGATTTTAATGAAAACTAAAATTTCGCCGCCCGGACTAATACTTATAGCGCAGCCATCTGTAGCAGTGGATTTGGGAAATTAAAATCTATGGTCATAAATTAATTCTGACATTCCCAGTGCTCGAATATCATAAGTGCTCCAGAATGACAAACATTCGATTATTTATAAAATAGTAGCACAGTATTTTGGTCTAAAATTCTAAAAAAAAAAAAGAAATAAAAATAGAACTATTACCATATTTCTGATCTACACATATTACACCAGCAAAGATAAACAAAGCACTATAGTTTATAAAAATGAACTAATAATAAATTTGTAAATGCATCGATTAGTGTTTTTTGTATATATTAAATTTAAATATTTCGCTTACTAATTTACTTAATTACTAAGCAAAATAACATATCCTTAAGTCGTACTGCAATAAAGATTTATAATTTTCAAAATCGTTGACCCGCATTTGACCAATGAAATAAAAATGTTGAACCTGCTTTTGTTAAAAAGAAGGGCATCATTTTGCGATGAACTCTCAGATTAAACATTCCAGATATCTATTTACGCAGGAAAATGCAAAATATATCTATAAATTTCTTGATAAACAGGAAGTGAAAATTTTTGCTAAAACAGACGCAATTGTTTATACAAAAATAATATTTTTAAACTATAGCAAATAAAAGATATCTTTAAAAACAGCTATATTATTTATAATATTCTATATTTGCTTCGGGCGTTTTACAAAAAATAAAAAGCTAAAACAATAGCGGCTGAAAGGGACAATCTCACTTTGTGACCTTAGGCAAAGCTGGTGTTATAATAACATACTTCCGCATACGTTGGAAAGTTGTGACTAACCTACTAAATGACTTTTACAGAATTAAAAAACAACATTTCTTTAAATATACAGTGTACAAAAGTAATTGCGGAAGAAATCTTTTACGCTACGATGTAATTACACAAATTTCATTATTCGCAAGTTATACTACGTAATAAAATAGTTATTTGCCAGTAAAATAGCAACTGTATACAATTCAGTATTTTAATTGCGCCTAGATATCTTAACCATTTTGTCTAGCAAACAAAAAAATATTTTTTTACTTGTCTCCTAAAAAAAATAAAAATCAAACTTAATCAGTATTTGTATTTGCAGGAACCCATTCGTGAGAGGGAAAAGCATGCGCGAGAGCACAGTTTCTAATAACTATTTTTTTTTTTACTATTGAAATTTAATTTCATCCAAGTATAAAAGTAATAAGCTAAAGTCACGTGCCACATAAATATTAATTTACAGTGTCCAAATAATGGTTTCGAAATTTTAATGTCATTTTTAATTTTTCTACTTGTGTAAGACGAATGTCTCTCATCATAGACACATGCCATGCAGAATAATACTTGGAAAAATACGAGTAGTAATAAAGCATCGTAGTACTGATATACTTTCTGTCAAAATCGACAGGTGAAATGTCTTTTATAATTCCTCACTTTTTTTAAAGATTATCGATACCCTATTAATTGATAGTTACTGTAGTTTGATATTTTGAAAATATTTAATATTGAAAGTAAAAAATAAGTTAATTTGATTCAATATAAATAAGACATACAACAAGTATAGAAGTTCGTTTAACACTTTAAAATAAAACTGTTAAATCCATCAACATACTATGCTAAGCATGCTTTCGACTAAGTAGTAGTCATACTCATAACTATAATTATCCAAGAGCATTGTAAGATTTATAGAAGAATCATAAATGTGGTGATACTGGTGGATGTAAGTTCAAAGCTGTGATCATGTTTAGACTCACATTCAAAGAAAGTAGATTTAATATCTGTATTATTTTTAGCTCAATTGTACTGATAGTGGCACAATTCTTGTAGAGAAATTGGCATGAGATACTCCAAAATAAACTGTGTTGCAGTTAATTTGATTAGAAAGTTGAAAATGCATTACTAATTACATTCTATTGAAGCAGATGATCTGATGCTCAGATCCTGCTTCACAGCCCACATTCAATCTCCTACCATCTAACTATATTCAAACCCATCTTTACACACATATACATATCTAATAATATGTATATTTCTTTTGCTTAGTATTTTAACACAAATCACGTAAACACTTATGTAGTTTAATCTAAAACTATTTTTATTTAATAATATCCTCACGTGTATACGGGCGTAAGTAATAAATCTATATATATTTCAGTGTAGGAGATTGCTAATAAATTATTAAAGTTATGTTGTATATAAAGTATACTTAAAATCATATATGAAACTTATTATTTTTTCATATGTAATTTAGTAGTCAGATATGATGCAATCCTTTTAAAAAGTCTCTTGAAAACAATTACCCGGAAGAGCCCCTTAGATAAAAGTGAAAGATTACAATTTTGTAATAATAAAATAAACCCATTAGTGGAAATTTTGTCCATGCCAGCTTGTTTTAATATCATAAGATTTATTTTAAAACAATCGTTCGAGAAACTGATAACAGAATTGCATTGTTTAAAAAGTCTTACTAGATAAGAAAGTATCTGGTCAAATGATTCCAGATGTACATTAAGTGTTTAAACTGCCTCAGGTCCAGAAGTAGTTGCTAGGTTACATCATCAAAATAGAAGTATAAATACTGCTGGATTTGAATCCAAAAGGGAGAGACCACAAAATTATGATGTTGCTATATATAATCCAAGCCAATTTTAATTTTTATTCAATGCGTTGCGAGTAGGGGAAATTTCACTTTCCCCTCCATTCTGACATGCTTTTACAATAAGTGAAGCTCTGCATCCCGTACTGATGAACTTTAAATATTTTTTCCATTAAAAGTAAAATGCTACCTACCATATATTACTGCAACCCTAGATCTAATGAACCGATGCCGATGAACTAACTAGTATCAAAATTGCTCTTCCAGATAGCAAGGTAAAAAGAACTTTAGCTGCTTGTAATTCTCAAATCCTGCCCTCTTTGTAATATTTATTCTGTGTTCTGATCATATATATATTAAATGTTTTCATAGTATGTAACTCTCTATAACTCTATATAACTTATCACTATTAAGCCTCTTATAAAATGTTTTCTTTTATTTTATTTCCATGCAGCAGATAATTTTCGTTTATATTTATGTTTTAAAAAAGAAAAATGCCAATAATATTTCTAAAATCGCCAGCACATAATTTATTTTCGTTTTCCCCACCCATCATTTATCAGGTAATTAACTTATAACTTAATTAAAACAAGTCTTATTCGTCTTGTCCAGGTGCTAGCAATTTTAGATAAACAAATTAATTATTTTCTATGTTTGCTATAGAAAAACAGATCAACATCTGTTTTTCTAAAATGTTTTTCTTTCTAAATAGTGTGCTATTTCTTATTATCAATTTATGTTATATATGTAAACCCATCATAGCTATTACCACCACCCATTTATTTTCATATTAATGTATATATTTTCATAAGGGCATTTATTAACCGAGGTTGAGATTTGTTAAATGTGTGGGAAGTTATGAATAATATTAAGTAATGTAAGGGGGGGAATCTTCAGATCGTGAAATTGTATATTTAATTAAAATTATTATCCATGTTTGTTTAACAAAGAAACCATACCATATTCTTAAGCATTGCATGCATATAGGCCACTTCGTTATATATATATTCATGCTTCTCTAACATGGAGGTATTCGCTAAGTTGAGCCCCATTGTCGTTTCTCAATGTCCTTGAACCAGGCTGTAAAACAACCCTGGGGACATATTTGGTCATATGTGCATGCTTTATATGGGGATCGCTCTGGGAAATCCAGCCCAATAAAGACATTTCCAACTGCCCTTCATCTCAACACCGATCCTGCCTATGTTTGCAGAGGAAATTGGCAAATTTCATTAATAAAATTCATGAGGCACACTCCAGGATTCATAATTGGACCACCCCAACTTGCCGCCATGCACAAACTGCCTTTCAGTATATTATTAGTCACCCAGGAATAGCCATAAGTCGTAATGCGATGATTTCTCTAAACAGACATATATTTCCATTATTTACTATGCGCGTCATTGCGATAAATTTATTATCATTCATATAAGTATTTATCCATCCCGCACATTAATCATTTTACAAATCAAATTAATGATGATATTGAATAAAAACAAAATGTAATATTTGCTTGTTAAACTATTTTTTTTAAGTCGGATAAATGCTCTTTTCATTTCTCTGGGGGTGGAATAGTATTTTAGTAATACATTCCCAATAGCGCTAATTCCTTAAGTCATATACATACATTATCGGCATAGCCGCAATTGTCATCACGTTATTGTAAAATCTGAATTATCTATATATCATACTTATGAGGCTAGTGTCGGATAAATGACCCGACATATTTATTTGTTATTAATATAATAAATATTAAAATATATATATCAACTGTAGAATCATTGCTTTCTTTTATTTAAGTTAATATCCATTTATTAGTTATGTTCCATATGACTAGATGATCTCCGCTAAAATTCATAATTAATATGCTAGGTCATGAGCTTTCATTGCCACCAGATTATACTGTGTTTTTAAGTTAGTCTATCATTAAAATTTAGCCTAGTCTTTTTGCATCTCTGATGAGTGATGCCGGCGGTGAGAAGTAAAATTAAATCGATATCATCGGGATTGTTGTCATAATGTTATAGATTTGGGAAATAGGCAAATAGGGAAGAAATCATGAGTGTTCCTGATTTATGTATCTTGCACATGATTGGATTCGAGGTACTTTTGCCTAGATGCTAGATCTTGTTACATGAACATACAAATTCGACCGGTACACTATTTTATTAATTTTAGTTTATTTTGAAATAGAAACAATTTTAAAAAGCAGCCATTAGTACATTCAACATTTCATACTTTTTAAATTGCACCATCTACATTTCTGACTGTATTACTGTTAAAATTATTTTTGAGATAGTTGTTTACTATTTACCATAATATATTTTGCAGCACGTTTTTTTATATCAGGCATGAATCTTCTCTTCCCACTCTATAGCCAAGGTTAGAACCTACACCAATAGAACTTGGAATTTATTTCTGGTTCTCATCAGGCATATTTTTTTCTTGCTACAACTAGCATATAGCCAATACAAAATGCTATTCAAACTTGGTTGGTAAAGAGATATCTAGATATTTTTATAAAAAGGGTAAATAAGATTAGATTTTTTCTTACTCTTATCTACCAACACTTTGTAAGTCTGATGACTGACTTTTTTTTTCCTCAATCTTTTATAATAAAGAACTGTTAGAAAAGTCACTGCTCTGCAGTGGTCTATTTAAAAGACTATTTAACAGTAAAGTTTAAATAACTAATGAAATTACATAACTACATGAAAAAGTGTTCTAATGCAATAAACTTGCATTCAAACAAGCTTTTGTTATATAAATAAGTTCAGTGTTATTTTTTATCTGCAATGTAAAGTAGTTTATTTTTTTATATGTAGCTTTCATTATGAATGAAGATTGTAGCAAAATTAAATTATTTCTTTAATAATTATATTTTAAAAGTTTTTATAAAAATATTAAAAAAGCAAAATATTTTTTAACATTTGTCAATAAACATCACATGATCACCATTTTTATGCTTGCTCTTAACTAAAACAGGCAAAACTCTCTATACATATTGTCACTCAATGCAAGCCAGAGTAATCAATAGATGCCAGAAGGTGAATGAGTAGGCACTAGATGGGTATTTTATGCACAAGCCTTCTGGCATCCATTGATTTTTTTGGCTTGCACTGAGTGGCAATCCATATAGAGAGTTTTGCCTGTTTTAATAACAGTTAAGAACTGGCATAAGAAATAGTGATCATGTGATGTTTATTGGCTTAAAACCAATCCTGCCGAATAGGATAGTGGTGTCTATGGTTATTAAAGAACCAAAGGCACCAAAATGTATAGGTACTAAACTGACTTTAGACCTATATGACTATATAAGCTGGTGAGCTTGGATTAAAAATTTTATAGTGTTTTCAATTTAAGTCTCATAGTTTTGTAGTTAAGTAGAGATAAAAAATGGATGCTGGAGGGTTGCATTGGATTCTAAGATCTAGGTGCAGTGCTCTCAGATCCAAGGCCCCTTACTGATGAAGGTCACAAGCCAGAAACTAGTCTGGGGATATGATGAGTAGGCACTAGATGGGGATTTTATGCACAAGCCTTCTGGCATCCATTGATTACTCTGGATTGTACTGAGTGGCAATACATATAGAGGGATTTGCCTTTTTTTTAACATTTGTGAAAATAATATACTCTTTTTTGATTCACACATGATTTTTACACCCCCTCCTCCCGAAAAAAAGCAAAAAAACATTATTAAATTAAAAAAATAAATATATTTTATATTTGATAATGAAAATATTAAAATAAATAAAATATATATTTTAATTTAGAATACAACTTATTTTTCAATTCAACAAACATCAAATTATTCCATTGCCTTGGGCAAGCAGTGAGTGAATTACAGACAAATGCATTTTCCCTGATTAAACCTGACATCTATCAACAAAATTAAAATTTATTTCCAATAAATAAATCATTTATCATAATAAAAATAGACTTGAACACACATAATAGACTCCTACATGTTAGCACAAATTTAATAAGGAAAAATATATTCCATACATCACAAAATAAAAACAAAACAACAGGCATGTAAATACTGCTTCAAAAATAGAATCCAGAGTACTACTCATCATCATTTTGTATAACATTTGACATCTAACCATGTAATTCATTAGATTGTCAGTATGGAGGTGACAGAATGTAAATATTTTCTATGATACTATTTTTAGCTCAAAAGTGTAGTAGTAGTAGTAGTAGTAGTAGTAGTAGTAGTAGTAGTAGTAGTAGTAGTAGTAGTAGTAGTAGTAGTAGTAGTAGTAGTAGTAGTAGTAGTAGTAGTAGTAGTAGTAGTAGTAGTAGTAGTAGTAGTAGTAGTAGTAGTAGTAGTAGTAGTAGTAGTAGTAGTAGTAGTAGTAGTAGTAGTAATAATAATAACAACAAGTGTAGCGTCAATATTTGGGATGCATACTAAGTTAATATTTCTTACATGTTAAATAAACTCCATAGACTAAATCAAAAATTTCAATACATAAAAGGTCTTATACTTCTTTTTGATATCTTTCCAGAGTTCTATGAGACTATTATTTTTCTATAGTTTACCTTAATGATTAATTTTGTTATAATGTGTATATTTTTTCTAACTCATTTTATTAAAAATTGCTCTATCACTTTTAAGATTATTTTATCTTATTGCTTTTTTCCTATTTTAAAGCTGAAACCAAATATTTGAAATATCCCTACTACATCCACTCCTGTCTTTAGATTCTTTATTCCCCTAAATAAATTACTCTATTGCTCTGTGTAAATTATTATGGTGGTGAAATGGCAAACTTTGGAATCCCCAAGTCAATGAAACATGGGCCAAATATACTACTTCAGGTATTCCAACATTTTATAGTTCCTGATCAATAAAATATTAAGCTATTTTACTTGTTTTGGTTTTTTTAACATTCTACAATTCTAAAATAAGTAATTTACATTATTTCTACCATCACCATATAAAGTATATTTACAGTCATAATTTTCATCTTATATATATATATATATTTAGATCTGTGGGTCCTGGTTTTGTTCCAAGAGTAAAGACTTTACTTTTTATGTTTTTTAAATAATAATAAAATAAATGAATAAAATAAAAAGCTACTAAAATATGTCAACCTAACATTTATAAATTGGTGCTGGTTATGCTCTTTATCAGAAAAAGGTTAACTACCCAGAAACTATTCATAGATTATCTGGTCGAACTGCCACATAACAACAATTGCCTTTGTCATTTTTTATTTTTTAATTCATAAAGATAAAAAGAGATATTTCTCTTATATAACTTATAAAGACTGAGAAAATTATTAATTGTTATTCTAACATGCTGTGCTATCTAAATTATTTTCTAAATTTAAAAGGCTTTGTTTTATATATGCACATAGCTTATAGTCTAGTGTTACATATTTTAAAGGGTCTTAAGTTGCTTCTTAGTTTTATTTTTGTAAGGATTTCATAAATAGATATGTTCAACATAATCGCAGGCTTTGATGAGGTCCAAAAGCATCACACTGACTTTATTTACTTACCCTTTGCATTTTCATTTATCTAAAATAGATAAGATAGCAATTTTAATTTCCTCATCTTGTTCTGCCATCCAGTGTAAGATTGATTACTTCTTACTAAATTCTTATACAGTACTATTGTATTTATATTTCCTGATTAGTATCTAGCTTGTGACTCCAACAGTGATAATTTTCTTTTTGTATTTGAATTAAATGCACTTTTTGAATCTAGTACATCTTTTCTCCAACAGTTATATTTTGATTTCTTTTTTACTATTGATCAATGTTGTTTACAGTAGGCTGGTTCATATGGTGGGTTTTGTTTTGGATTTTGATAAAAAGAAAATTAGTTCTTATCAATGTAGGATTTTGGACAGTGGCTTTTATATTGAGCTAAATAATTTTGGGAAAAAATATGTAAATACAAAATATTAAGGATAGCAAAAGAATCATCTGACTTTTCTAATAATATTTTAATTTTTATGCCATCTTTGATAATAATGTAGCTCTCAATAAGAAACATTAAATAATGAGTTTGTCTACTTAATAATGATTTTAAACCACTAAACATCACATGATCACCATCTCTATTGCTAGCACATAACTGTTATTAAACAGGCAAAACTCTTCATACAGTAATGCCATCCTGTGCCAACCAAAATAATCAATGGATGTCAGAAGGCTTTTGCATAAAATCCCCATCTAGTTCCTACTCATCCCATTTCCCCAGACTAGTTTCTGGCTTGTGGCCTTCATCAGTGAGGAGCCTTGGATCTGAGAGCACTGCATCTAATTCAGACCCATATGCCTATATAAGCTATTGAGCTGAGATTGAAAATATTATGTTTTCAATTTCCTTCTGATAATTTTGTAGTTAAGTAGAGAAAAAAGGTGACTGCTGGAGGGTTGCATTAGATCTTAAGATCTAGATGCAGTGCTCTCAGATCCAAGGCTTCTTACTGATGAACGCCACAAGCCAAAAACTAGTCTGGAGATATTGGATGGGTGAGCACTTATGGGGATTTTATGCAAAAGCCTTCTGGTACCCATTGACTACTTTAGTTGGAACAGGGTGGTACTACTGTATGGAGAGTTTTGCTTGGCTAATAATGATGTTACTAGCTCAATTGCTGCTTTGAAGTAAAAATATAAAGCCTTATATTTGACATATCTTTATCATGCTTATAACTTGAAAAATAAGCATGAAAAATTTTGATGCCCAAATGTCACACTGATCTTCCAAGCAAGTATTGTTTTATTATTTCAAGTAATCCTATTATTACCAAGCCAATTAAGTTGCCTAATATTGGTTAATATATACCATTTTAAATGGTAAATAAAATTACTCAAAGTAATATACATTATTGGTCACATAATTAATATTATATTGCCAATAATAAAATATGATTATTATATAATACAGTCTTTATAGCTAATAAGATTAGTATCATATTTTATGATTTCTAGAATTTTGGATTGTTTTTATTTTATTTTGAATAAAGAAAAATAATTAATATATTCAAAGACTTGACAACTAGCTAGTCCACATTCTTTCAAAAAAATTCACCATATGATTTATGTTTTACTTTAAAATCTGATATCTATTGGTTCATTTTAAATATTATCAAGATTACAACATTCAATTGATCACAGTATAAATACTGTATTTTAAGTCAGTTTCTGACTCTATATTGAATTTATTAGTAGTGCATCTCTGTTGGATTTATTATTTCATTCATGTTTTCCACAAATTATTTCTTTTTAATACTACTAAAAGTTTTTTTTATTGAATTAAAGAATGTGGTAGCAATTTATTTTCAAGATAATAAAGTAAAAAGTGGTAATAAATGAGAACTGTTTAATATACATTCAACACATTCAATAACTCTCTATGTGGTCCATGATGCCCATAAGTAGCTACATATAGTAGACATATTAGATAATTTTTTATTACATCTTTATATAGGTTTTTGTAACAAATGAATTAATAATAATTATTAATTTATTTATTATTTATTTATTACAATAATATATAAACAATACCAGATTAACACAACTCCAAACAAGAAAATATTTATGAGGAGTCATATATATACATCATCATCATCATCATATTATTATTATTATTATTATTATTATTTTAAATGGCATCTCATCTTCAGTTGTTCCAAAATAATCTTCTGTGGGTGTGAATGGTGAATGCTTAGTTAATTTTGTTTTGAAGTGGCTATATATAGGTGGAATCATATTAAATCATGCTGTAATCTTATTTTCCGAACTCTGGCGCCATGGGAACTTTACTAGTAGGTGTTCCGCATTTCGTACTTGCACATCGTAACCAAATTACAAATACGTACCTGTGTCAACTAGCAAATCAAATATCACAAAAATATATAGCATAGACGGATTATACAGGATGTCAATGGTACCATTCGTGAAAAAACAAAAACCCATTACCAAGGTCACCAACTTAAGACCTATCTCAATGAAGCCTTTAGGAATTAAACTGCTAGAAAAAGTAATAAAGGTGAAAATAGAATCATTCATACTGACAAAAATATCACAACATCAATATGCAAAGAAAGGCTCATCCTCAGGTCAGACAGCACTAATCTTTAAAACCATAATTCAGTTATTAAGGGGAAAAATGCTCCAATTGCAGTACAACTAGATTTTGAAAGTGTTTTCTACTCAGTACAAATAAAAAATTTACTAAACCAACTAAAAAAAACATAAATACCATGATCAATATTATACACAATATCCAATCTACTTTTAAACAGAGAAGTACATATCACACTTAATGGAAGAACCTCATCATCATTCTATCCCACTCAATCAATACCATAAGGTTCACTACTGTGTACACTACTGTTCACATTGTATATAAACCCTTTATTAGAAGAAAATAAAAAAAATACAGGGAGTGTTAATGCCAAATATCAAAAGATATATTCGTTGTATAGCTTATATGGACAATATTACAATATTCTTATCATCAAAAAAGCAACTACAAGCACTACAAAACATCATAGAAGATTATACAAAAAATTCAAACTTAAAATCAATATCAATAAGTCAGCTGCTTGGACAATTTTTACAGGAAAAATAAAAAAAATTATCAAGGAAAGACCAGCAGTTTTCTAGATTTCCCATTTTATCTGGGAATTAATCAAATGAGGACAAAAGCTCAAAATGGAAGCAGAAAGAATCACAGAAACATTATTTAGATCATATCTATCAATATATACAAAAGTATCACTATTAAATTAACTGATAATGTCAAATGTCAACTACTACTTACCAATAATCAGTTTCACAAAACCATTTATAGCCTCAATTAACTCATTTTGTAACAAACTACTATGGAACAGGAAAATAGTTGCCATTTCAATAAAGAAACTTAACCAACCAACAAAATGGAATGGTTTGGGATGACACTTAATATCAGTGTTCAGTCAAAAAAACAATAAATTTGCTAATAGCCATAATCAAAAGGTTTCCGAATATTAAACCAATATTGGAAATCACACCCACAAATCATCCACCACCTACAAAGAATTATATTTTTACGTTGCTTGAAAGCATTGAGGGCATCAAAAACAAAGTAACACTGAAAAGTCCTATAAAATATACATATTGGCAAATACCTCATTTCTTAACACAAAAACAACCTGAGAATAAACAAACATCTGTACTAGGAATTGATAATAGCCAATTACTTAAAAAAATTAGGAAATGGTATCTGGAACCAAAATTTTATGATTTTATAATTAAAGTCAATTTAAAAGCATTACCTACAAATCACTTTATAAGATACAGAAGATTCTACATAAATATAGATTCCTTGTACAGGCTGTGTCATAGGGATGAGGAAACACAGAACCATTTCAGATATAACTGTTCAGGGCTTGAAAAAGTAAGACAGATAATGGTTGGACAATATAAAAATAATGGAACCACAATAGATGAGATACTACAAACATTCAAAAATAATGGAATACCAACCATAAGGGCAGTCACTTTCAGCTTATATGCATTCTGGTACACCTGATGCACTTTTACACTAGGGAACAATACAAGAAGGCACCCTAACACCTATAAAACAAATTGCAAAAAATAAGGGAAAGAGACAGTATTATTGCACCATGTGACATCTTTGCAGCAATGTGGTCTCTTTTTAAAATACAGGCTGCTTTGTAATGAAGATTATAATAGAAAAAGGCAAAAGCAAACATAAAATTCAGTGTTGCAAAAATGATACAAGCATTAAGCAACAAGATGGAACATGAAGAGTCAAATACAGGGAACAAGGCAGACAGGGAAATCTGAAATGCAAAGAGACTTTATCAAACATTTGGACTGTAATGGAAAAACTATGTAACCCTATGTATAACACTATGTATGATTAACAACCAAGGTAATCACTTGTTTTTTAATAAAGTTACCTTTGAAACATCATAATCATCATCATCATCATCATAATAATAATAATAATAATAATAATAATAATAACAAAACAACAACAACAATTATTATTACATTGTTAAACTTTACTGTCATCAAAACATCATCCCTGTAATGATGTGTAAATTTAGTACATATTATTTAATATTTTTACTTAATAGGGTTCTTATAAATTTATTAAACGTACATTGATTACGTACTATCGCATTTTACACGCATATTCTGAAGGTTACAGCCTCAGTAAATATTACTTATAGGGTTCTTCTAAATGATTTAATACTGTACTGATAAAAATGGCTCCAAAACAAAATACTTTGATTACACAGTTAAGACAATGGTGAAATAAAGTAATCGAAAATTAAAAAAAGTTATTGTTGTGATAAAATGCAGTGATTGAATAAAAACTTCAAAATTAAAGAGTTTTGAATATGTGTTTCCAGCCGATTGTAGAATGATGGAATCAAAAGCTAATTAGAATTAAATGCATGGCTTAATGTGGAAGAAATCCGATAGATCTCAAAGTTTAAAGAGTTTTTGAATCAAAATTTTAATACCACATTCCTCTTGAGGAAGTAATCACTAAATTATTATTATTATTATTATTATTATTATTATTATTATTATTATTATTATTATTATTATTATTATTATTATTATTATTATTATTATTATTATTATTATTATTATTATTATTATAATAAACGTATAAAAGCTTAAAAACTTATTTTCTTCTTATTTAACCTATATTGTGCCATCCCAACTTCAGATAATTGGTTAGAGTGTTCATCTAGAAACATAATTAAAATGAAAATATGTTATACTCAACTGCTTATTTATGAAAGATGAAAAAATCTAGAAATTATAAGATAATTACTGAAGTGATTACTATTCATATCATGGCCATGAACATCAGCAATGTACAGAGTGCTAATCAATATGCTCATATAGTTATTAATTTAAGAAATAAACTGTAATTATAGTATTTTTAAAGTGTAAAATATATTGATGACAAAATGTAACTATATATATATATTTCAAATCGATGTCTGTATTTCTTCAAAATAATATACTAACTTTATAAATAAATATTTGAAAATACAGTAATTAAAAGTCTATAAAAATTATATGTATAACTATAACTTAGAAGCGCTTTCACTATCTTGTAGCTTTGTCAACTATCACATTTAAAATGTCAACTTTCCCATAATTCTGTGATCTTAACGTTTGCTGCTTGCCAATGAATTAAATTTTGCTTGTATTTATATATTAACATCGCCTCTTTAATTTTTCTTTTATTATTATTTCTTTCAGTTTCCAATATTTTTACATTGTTATAATCAAAATCAAAACCATATATACATGATTTACTATGGTCATAAAAAACAGAAGCTGATATATTATCACTATTTTTAATATTTTGTTTCGTATTTTGAACCCTTTTAAATAATAATATGTGCTCTTTTGTTCTTTTTTCCTATGTGCACCTCGATTCACCTATATACCCACTACCACACCTACATGTCCATTTGTAAATGATACAATTTTTATTTGTTAAAAAAGTTTTATCTTTTGAATTGTTTATTAATTTATTTAATGTAGATGGTGCTTAAAATGTAATATCACATATTCCTTTATAAATTTTCTTAATGAAACTTGCCTGTTGATTAGATATATATAGTAATGATATCCACAACTTTTTATCAGAAAAATTAACATTTTTATTAATATTTTTATATTTAAAAGTAAAATTTTTAACAGTATAATATACACAATTGTAATTGTATTCAACATTTAACAACTCATTATAATAAATTTCAATATTTTTACTTTCATCTGATGCATATTTACAAAGGTTATCATTTCTAAATAAAAAGGACTTCAAACCTGCCATTTTATGTGACATTGGTACTTTTGATTCATATGGAATATATCCTCTTTTTGCGATTGGTTTAAGAGTCATATAGTAATCCAGTTTATCCTTATTTCTAGTAATCTTGAGATCCAAAAATTAAACACTCATTGGATTTTCATCTGTTTTAATCCACTTTAAACCCTTTATATTATTTAATTCATTAAACAAATCATTAATAGCATTTGGCTTTCCACAAACAAAAACATCATCAACATATCAACTGTATAAAATAATATCTTTCTGATAATGATTCTTTTTTAAAATATTTTCTAATCAACAGGCAAGTTTCATTAAAAAAATTTATAAAGGAATATGCGATATTGCATTTTATGCACCATCTACATTAAATAAATTAATAAACAATTCAAAAGATAAACTTTATTGACAAATAAAAATTGTATCATTTACAAATGGACATGTAGGTGTGGTAGTGTGTATATAGGTAAATCGAGGTGCACATTGGAAAAAAGAACAAAAGAGCATGTATTATTATTTAAAATGGTTCAAAATACAAAACAAAATATTAAAAATAGTGATAATTTATCAGCTTCTGTTTTTTATGACCATAATAAATCATGTATATATGGTTTTGATTTTGATTATAACAACATAAAAATATTGGAAACTGAAAAAAATAATAATAAAAGAAAAATTAGAGAGGCGATGTTAATATATAAATACAAGCAAAATTTAATTAATCGGCAAGCAGCAAACGTTAAGATCACAGAATTATGGGAAAGTTGACATTTTAAATGTGATAGTTGACAAAGCTACAAGATAGTGAAAGCAATTCTAAGTTATAGTTATACATATAATTTTTATAGACTTTTAATTAGTGTATTTTCAAATATTTATTTATAAAGTTAATATATATATATATATTATAACGATCCAAATGAAAGTGCAGATCGAATCTAATCGCAATCTGCACTACAAGGGCGCCATATAGGCATTTGAGCCTAGAAAAATTTATAAAGTAGGCAGATACACGCTGTTAAGATTCCACTTTATTTAAATATTTAGACCATTAGCCCAATGTCACTAGCTCATGGAGACACAGAGATAATAAATAACTTGATTAATTTGCATCTTAAATATATATAAAAAAATAAAAGCCAGTGCCAGTAATTAACAAACAAACATTTATTAATGCATGCATAAATAAATTTTGAGGAATACATTTAACATTTTATATTTTTATATTAACTTTTAATTTTACATTTAAATAGATTGCAATGAGTTTAATATTTTATTTAGAGGGTCGAGTATGAATAGACTACATAGATTGTATTTGAAAAGAAAATGTTTTATCCCTTATTTAACCTTAGGCCAAAAGTTCGCAGCCAAACCAATGTCAATCCATCGGATATATTGATGTATTCAATGCAGCATGAATACAACAACACAAAATACTATACTGTCAGGAATGTACATCTGAACAGTAAGTAGAGTTAGAGAAGACATTGTCTCTCAACCAACAGGAATGCTACATCTGTTGACGAGTAGAACAATAAACAAAAAACTCCATAGGAATGGACTGTGGTCCTTTTTGCTGAATTACAATCCCATCCATAGGCAAACAGAAGGTGTGTGGCATATATATGCAATCCTGCCTGTTGTGGATCTCCTGCTACATTTACTAATTACATCAATACATCTAATCCACTGACCCAGTTTAATTACGAAACAAATAACCTAAGATTACCCTCCCTTAAATTATATATATAACTTTACAAATCTATATAGCCATTCACACCTGACTTAAATTTAACATTTAGATACGTTCGCACAGATGAATTTTATACAATTTGTTTTATAATGTTGAATATAGATTGGCTGCACAGATTCCATGGTTAAAAACATTTCAAAATAAACACAACCGATCAAAATACAAAATGATTGATAACGTCAATTGCTTAGGGAATACAAAAAACCCAATAGCATTCATCATAAGATGCCGCAGTGACATTGATGACTTATACATTCCAATTGACTATAAAACAGTAACATAATTAACCGCTAACGAATCTATGCAACGTCTATACCCAACTTAAATTTCCTCATTTAAAATTTAAAGAATAAATATTGATATAAATAAAATAATAAATGGAAATGATTTTTATCAAATGCAAAATATATAAAATTAAACATTATTAATTGATTTGAAACTTACAAAAATCTGATAAGAATCTTTTTTAACATTTAAGTTGGCTTGTTTATCAAATTTGTCAAACCCTGATGAAAGTTCTTAATTATTCTTTTTTTTTTATGATTTTAAAAATTGTTTAGTTTATATAGCTTACGGTAGAAGAGTCCAGGTTCCTGTTGGCAATTCCCCTGAAGACTTTCATGGAAGACCATTCTGATATTCTGGAGGTAGTCTTAGCTGGTTCATTCTGGAATCACAGTCTTTTCATTTTTAAAATAAATGAGAGAGAACGATATGTGCGTCCCATCGCCCTTCTCACAAAATCAAGCTGGAAACTGTCTGTAACTCAATATTTTTTTTTATAGTCCTCCTATGGATTCCACGAACAAAAACGTCACTGTTCCATTTGTTCGTTATGGTCCAGGCCTTTATTTGCTTCCATTAGTCAAGCTAAAATCTCTTTATTCTCTTATCTATTTTTCATCTGACTTTTTAATTACACAACTTTTGGATAATTAATAAACAATCATTTCCATCTACAAAAATATTTTATCTTTAAATCTTGTACTGTACATTCAAATACTTATTTATTTGTTTTTTTTTTAAAATATTTTTAAAGTTTTGCATCTGTGCAAATATATACGTTATACATTTAACAAAACATTTTAATTTTAGCATTTAGTTTTTTTTTTAATACATTTATTTTTATTTGCGAACTTAAAAGTTTTTATTTCAATTTAATGTAACGGCATATTTATATATCGTTACAATATATATATATGTAAAATGATAATACAGAATATGGATGGCTTATTCTTTTATTACTCACATATTATACCTTTCTTATCATGAAATTAATATTAGAGCTGCACAGTTATATTGCTGTGATTTGCAATAACTCTGCTGTGATCATATGGATTTATACTAAATAAAAATTTGTTTAATTAAAAGTATTCTCTCTAAATAAAAAAAGACTTTTTACTACTGCCACACATTTAGAATAAAAATGAATAACAATAGTGAATTGAAATATAATTGATTTCATCAATATAGAGTCAAAACGCATGTAGATAGAATTATTAAGTTAGTAATTTAGAGTATGGAGAAAATAGATTCAATATAATAGATTGAATATACATTTATTTAAATTTATGTGAATGCATGTGCATAAAAATATTTTACACAGGGAGTGACATTAAATAAAATAAAAAATTGAATTTGTTTGCAATTATACTGACTCAATATTTAAAATAAAGACAAAATTTAATTTTTAATTAACTTTTAATTTTAAAAAAAGCAATTAAAAATATTTATTTATATTTAATTGGCATAGACTATTTGTGTTACAATAATTAAATGATTTTTTTTTTACTAAATGCAGAAAACATTTAAATAAATAAATTCTTTTATAATACATTTCACTGAAAGTAAAAACTAAAATTAAATTATTTAAATAAAAACTATATACATTAATTATTCTATTTGACATTTAAAAATAATTTTAATAAAATATTAATATTATTATACAGAATTAGTGAGAATAATTTTTTGATAATTTTGATTTGATTAAATAAAAAATAAAGTCTTTTATATGTGTTTATATTTATAAAGTTTAATTAGAATTATTAAACAAAATACAGAATATTTAATACAATAAAATTCTTAGAAAAATCAAACAACAATCTTTTCTCAGCATAAATTATGTCAACGCATTTACAGCTTTAATTCACTCTCTACAATTTTAATATTTTGTCAATTTTGCATTGATTTTATAAAAAAATACATTCTGAATAATGCTGACACTTAGTTTTTTTAAAACTAATAAATTAATAATATTTAAATTTAATGTTATGAAAATGATGTATGAACATGCCCTCTAGGTTTTGATTGGGAGTTTCTTATTATCTTCACAGGAGAGAACCTGACAATGATTTTGACAGTTCTATTTCTATATATTATTTTTTAAAATAAACACATTGTTTTTTAATCTTCTTTTACGCATTTATTAGTTTTTTCATAAAATATTTATGAAATATTATGTATTTTACAAAAATAATTCTGATTTTAATAAAAAAGTTGACTTTACAAAAAAAAAATTGTGAAAAAAATCAATGACAGAACAACAGCAATTTGTAATTAGATGATAAAAATATATTTTATGTTGCCTGTTATAGATTATTTACTTAAACTATAAACAAAAGAATATTTTTAAGAACATTAATTTATTTTAATAATCTGACAAATTACTAATTTGCATTTTGAAAGTAAACTAAAACAAATATAATTTTAAAAGATAAATGTATATTTTTCTATTGATTCTGTAATTGACTAATCTAAAGTTGAAACTTTTAACTTAATTAGCTTATACACAGAAAGGGTTAAAATGAGAGCACATGATGAAAAAGTATAAAAAGGCTTAAATAAGCATAAATATTCAGTGAAATTTTATTTTTGTGAAGGAAAATATAAGTGGTTTTTAATCTTAAGAAAGTATAATAGTTGTTTTAGTTTTTCCAAATGATAAATATACAATCTTATTATAATAGCAACTTATTTACATGGATGAGTAGAAAAACACATTTGTTTTCTCAAATTTCTTTAAAAGTGCTTATAAGATTTCTAATGCCACAAGCCTTCTTAATGCAGGATGGAAGTCAAATCTTCATCAAATGAACATTGTACATCAACACTATTTCAAGAAATTATCCAGTCTATAAAACTTTATAGTGATTATTGTAAAAACTAATAATTACTATAATGCGATTCTATAAATAAGTATGATTCTACATCATCACATGGAGTTCTGATATTACTCAAAAAGAAAAAAAGAAGAAACAATCATTAAGACAGTAGTTAGTGAACTGATTATGTATATAAATATGAATCTGAAAAATGTAAAATTTTATATATATATTTCAAACTATTTTTCTTTTTGTACATGAAATAGACTAATTATGTGTTCTCTAAAATCAATTATGAAATTATTACTTGATTTTTAACATTTTATTTTATATGGATATGTATTTTATGTTTATAAATATATTAATATGTTAAATTAATTTTATTTTTTCATTTATGCATAAGATTTTGTTTAAATATGTTGTTGTTTTTTTTTTAAAAAAGAGTGTTTTCAAACATGCCAACCTAGAAGACAAAAAAAATGTGTTTTAAGATTACATAATACATTTTTGTTTAAAAAAGTTAAGCTTCCTTATCATCTAGTGTTGAGTAGTAGAAAAAAAAAAATTCATCAGTTAAAAATGCTCTGTGTTCATTGTTTAGAAAGTTATCAAGAAATAATTAGTATACTACCAACTTAAACATTACACAAAACATAGGTTAATATGTGTGCATTTGTATGCCCTATGCATAACAATGAATGGATAAATATTATTATTATTATTCTTACAATTATTATCATTATTATTATTACTGTTATTATTATGTTTCAAATTAAACTTTATTGTGCATAAGAGTTACATTGTTAAAAATACATAATTGAAAACTACATAGCTTCAGAACAAACAGATAAATCTTATTGGTGCAGTTCAAATAAATTGTTAGGCCAGTATCTGATAAATGTAAACTCATAAACTGCATATTTGCCTATGGTTCTATTTTCATTGTTTGAGGATTTAATTCATCAGTTTAAAACATTGGTCTTCAACCACTAGTGCACAGAGCGGCACTGGGTCACATAAATTTTCTGCCAGTCGGCGCTAGACTAGAAAGAAAGTTTGTAATAACAAAATAATAAGATTTTAAACTTTTAAATAATATAAACAATTTTTATTTATTTTTTCATCACATTTTTACCCAGTTTAAAAAAAAGTAACAGAACAAAAACAAAATCTAATCAATCATACATAAATTAATTTGTTTTTCTATTTATCACAGATGTTTATGGGGGGGGGGGTAAAATTACATTTTTCATTATTTTTCTAAAAAAATTCAAAATTAAAAAAAAAGTTTTTTATTATACAAACTCCGATTGTCTTTTGATAGTCAATCACAGCTGCTTGTCAGCATTGTTAAAACAATAAAATGTAATGTGGCTTTTTTTGATCTGTTAAATTTTTTCTACTCCCTCTTTTAATATTTCATTTTTAGCGTTTTATTTTGGGCTATATGGTGATTTTTTTTTGGCTTTAACTTTTATTTTTAAAATCAATTTTTATTAACTTTTTTTAAAAAGAAAAACAACCAAAAAATTTCTGTCTCTAACTATTACAAAGTATTTCTCAATCCACCCTTCCCCCCAAATTAAAATAAGATCAAAACTTATGACTTTTTCAAGTTTCATTTTCTTTTTTTTTTTTTGGTTTAAAAATACACCCACTTTTTTTTTTTACCTATAAAGTGATACTTTTGTTGGCTTCATTTGTATACCACTAAAATACTAAAACTTTTATTTTTAAAACCAATTTCTGTTACTTTTTTAAAACAATAAAAACAAACAAAAAAGAACTTTGGTCTCTATTTTTTGTCTCAGTGAAGAGTAAGTATTTCTCAACCCACTCCCCCCCTCCAAAAAAAAAAAATTAAAATAAAATCAAAACTTTTGACTTTTTCAACTTTCGTTGTCTTTTTTTTAAAAGATGGTGACTATATAGTGATTTTTTTTTTGGCTTTATTTCTATTATGCAATGCCTATTTTGCCATTTTTTAAAAAAATTTTTCCTATTAATTACATTTTTTAATCCTTTCAACACACCAGCACAAAAAATTACAATAACATCAAAACTTCAGACGTTTAAATGTTTTGTTTTATTTTTTCAGATTTAAAATACGGCAACTTTTTTTTTGGCTGTATGGTGAATTTAATTACATGATTTCTATTTTGCCCTTACTACTATCAAAAGACAACTTCCATATATATATAACTTCATCTTGTATATTTAACATTAAATGCAGATATTACATTTATCATAATCATTGTCATGTAATTACACTAGCTGTGATATTTCCCAACATTTAAGTGAATAACATTTTATTCTTGCATGTTTTAACAATGATATAATAAACATAGAAATGCAAGCACATTAATGAGAATTATTGTTATTATAGTTTTCTGTAGCAGCATGACTGCGCAACTTGAGAAAGAGTGTTCAGAATGTAAAGGTAAGCAACACCATTACAATACACAATAACTAGTGTGCTGTTTAGGTCAGTTATAACAATTATGCTTATCTAAGTTCTAAGCAGGTTGCATCTTTAAGAAAATTTATCTGTAAACTTCTGCTGGTTCACAAAATCTTATCCTTATTTTTGCCAGTCCACAAGCATGAAAAGTTTGAAGACCACTGGTTTAAAATACTTTTGATTGAATTAAGTATATTTCTGCATTCTTCAATACACAGATGTCATGTTTAAAAGATTGTGGAAAATGAGATATGTGACAAAAAATGTTCTTGTTACAGAAAGTCATTTAGTAGTTTGAGGCTATGGTCTGGCTCTGATTTTTAATAGTGTCCAAGTAGCAGCAAAAATATCAGGTGTGCAATTTTTTCCATCTCTGGTCTTCAGTTGTTCAAGCTTATGAGAGAATATGGCTGGATGCCTCCTGGTGTTATTTCCAAGATAGAAAGAACTGCTGGTGCACCAAAAAGTATATAAGAAAAAGTTTCTGCACAGGCTGCTGGTATTGAGCCTTTACTCAGCATTTCTATTAGGTTATCAAATGTGATGTTATTTTGCCTATATATGTTAATCATAATTTCTTGCGCATTTCTCAGAGCTGTGCAGAAGGGGAATAGGTGCTGTTGCATTTCTTCTTCCCTGTAGCACAAGGAACAAAAGGCATCGATTTTGGTGTAAAGCCTGTGGTATTTAAGGAAATAGGAAATAGGTGAAGCATGAAGATTTAGCCTTAAATGAAAGTCAAACAATTTATGTTTCATTGACCATTTTTTGAATCTCTGCATCAACTGATTGTTGTTCATATTTAGCATTAGTAACTTAAGATCAGGATTTTGGTACAATATATTATAAATGCTTCAATATATGCATCTATCAAGAGGCCTGATTATATATGCTTTGGAGTTGGTTTACAAGAAAAGAGAAATATCCCTTTCCAAGGTAGTGATCAATCTGTGGGTATTATTTGAAGGATGCATTGGAGATCTGGAACCTTCTTATCATTGTAGCTAGGAGATTAATACTTTTATGTTTATAAAAAAATTGAATGGACTGAAGACACAATCCATTTCCAGGTGGTGGAAGACTAAGGCATTTTACAGAGATGGAGATTACTTTGCTGTTTCATAATAGCTTGCTACAGAGTGAGTAAATAGATGAAGTGAAAGATTTAATGAAGTTTATGATTGGTGAGTGATAGGTTATTTTTGTAGTTACAAGCTGATTAAAAAGGCATACTTTTGATATAATGAGAGGTATGTTGTGGAAAGAAAATTGGTTATGTATTTAACATCATCTTTCAGTTTTTTCTAGATGTTTTGTTTTATCCCAGAGGGTGCTAGAAAAAAAGTAAAACCAAGGCAATTAGTTGGTTTATCATGATAAATTTGCTTATGTATTATGCCAGTGTAAATAAACCAAGCTGATGTTTTATTAATGTCTTAAATTTATATTTGAATGTGTATTCATTAAGTATTTTTTTTCAGAGTTGGTAGTTGTTTTTTGGAGATAAGAAAAACAGTAAGGTCATCCATGTATGCAATATATGGTATATATAGTCCAGTGTGTGAAATTTGAACACCCTGAAATTTTTGTTGTATTTTGTTTGTAAGAGGGTTAATTTAGAATATGAATAATAAAGAACTGAATGGAAATCTTTGAGGTATGGATTGGAGAGAAGAGAATGAAAGTCTTTTGCCATTAATTGTAATATAAATTTCATGACTAAGGAGTATATTGGTTAGTAGGTATAAAAGAAAATGAGATATTTTGGTATCTGCAAGTTTATGAATAAAAATTTCAATAGGAACCATGTCAAAAGCAGCACCAATGTCAATTTAAACAGCAATTAAAGTATATTTTTTCTGCACTCAAACAGAATTTACAGTAGTTTTGAAAATGAGGTCAGCTTGGCTTGTTGAGGAGTCTTTTTGTCATGTTGCATTGGTGATAATAGAGGGAGGAGATATGGTTCAATTTTATCTTTTAAAACCTTTTCCAGGATTTTAATATCAAGGGGCTCCATGGAGATTGGTTGCAGATTAGATATATTGGATATTGAAGCTTGCTTTTTATTTAATGGAACTTAGGAGATTGGATAGAGATATTTTATGTTAAACAATTCTTGTGATTGATAATTTTATAAATCACATAGATATGTCATGGTAAAGTGCTGAAATGTGAAAATACAAAATTAGTGATTACATGTGGCCCTGGATGACAAAAATTCAGTATTGTGGTTAGCTTCAGCAAGAAATCATTGGCATGAAAAGATTCATCTAACTATGATTGGCCAAAGAAATTGTCAGGTGGTATGAAGGCATAATGTGACTACAGCTCTTGTTTGAAATATTTCTATACTGGTTCTATCATATTATGTTCAGCTTTGGTGACATCCTTCATTTCAAGTGCTTGTTGAATTATGACAGTAGAAGGATATCCCAGAACCCATTTAATATTATTATTATTATCATCATCATCGTTGTTATTATTATTGTTGTTGTTATTGTTGTTGTTGTTGTTGTTATTATTATTATTATTATTATTATTTTAATGATGTGAATTTTAACTGAATATTAACTGAAGAAATTCAAGTATGTTAATCTTTTTGAGGTAATAACATAGGGTCGAATATTAATGCTTGTATGATTGATTGTTTTGTATTTTACATACATATGTGATAACATTTAGGATAGTTATATGTGGATGTTCAAATGTTTATTTATTTTGGGACAGGAGCTAATAATGAAAATATATTTTTATAAGTTATATTAGAATAAAATGTTATTATAATAAGTGTTAAAAAATATTATATTCAACAATTAAAAGAATAGTTATTTGTTATGGAAGCCTATACCATTTGTATTATAAAAATGTTTTTTTTTTAAAAAATGAAATAATATGTTAAATCGATGAATATTTTAGAATAAAAGACAGTTTGATAATATATATATATTGTACCAGTCGAAAATGTATGTCCATCCAACAAGATTTAGAATCTGAGCAAAAGTATTTCAAATCCACTCATACCCAAGATACACAGGTCAGAAGCAATCATAAATTCTAGCCTATTTGCTCATTCCCCCAAATCTATAACACAACAGACAACACCTACGGGGTTACTACATAAATTAATTATTTCTGGGCCCAGTGCTACATCATTTTGCATGAGAACTCAGCTGATAATGATGATGAGAGATTGAATGAATCCGAGATATAAGTAAAAAAACATAAAATAAATATATTAAGGAGATTCAAACAACTGAATTATAGTTTAAAAATATAAATATTTATTTTGGTAAAATTCAAGATGATTTTATATATTCAACTTTACACATTTAAAACTTTATTTTTGATTACAAATATTTGATGATCTTGATACAATTATTTTATTTAGACTTATATGAATTTAGTGCAGCAGTTACAATACTGAACATATATTTAAAAATAGGATTTTTATTCAATGTTACAAAAACAAATTTATCTGGGTGATTGGTAGATGTTTATACATTAAAACACATAAAAGATATGACAATAATAGAGTTTTGCTGTTTGGAAGACTTTAATGGGATGCCCTTGGCATTGGATACATACCTTTATTTCCATTTATAGAATTTATTTACAACATTAAAATGAGGCTACATTGTGATCAAAATATACTTAAAACATTTATTTATTAAACATTTTTGACATTTAACTAGAAAATATTGTGAAACTCTATCAATATGGGAATTGATTATTTCAATAAAGGGGATGGCAGCTTCATGAGAGGTTGAATCTAAAACTCCAACAAAAAATATTTAAAGAGAAAAATGTTTCATTATTACACATCATTACAATTAATTTTGTCAAACAGGCTAAAATAAAAATGAACTATAAAAAATTGCGGTGCTAGCATTGTCAGTGAGAGAGAGAAAAATGGCAGCTTTGACCAAGAAAAAGTCATTCTCCAATTATTAATGTGGTACGCCAGTAGCAAAAGACGAAAGTCATGTAGGAAGTTGGTATGGATCCAGTTTATGGTAAGTCCATGCAAAGCTTCTACAACACTGACTGATTTGTTTCAGATAGACTTCTGTTATTAATGATAACACTAACAAAAATGGAAGTCTTTGACTCTCTGGAATGAGGTACAGGTGAATCAGATCAAGCACTATGTGACTTATTAATAATTTGATGTATGTTAGCAATGCTACTATAAGAATATAAAATCATTGGATTTAAATACTGACATAAAGCCTTAAATGGTTTAACAAATACATAATGACATGTTAAATTAATGACCCATGTAAGAAAAAGTTATTTATCAGAAGTTAAACTATAATTAATGAAACGTGCATATCCCCCTTCTTGAATCACTATTTTGTTTAAAATATAAAAAGACTAAAAATTTATGAACTTAAAAGTGCAAATAACAAAATAGATTTAAGTCGCCAGCCTTTTGGTGATGATGATCAATAAGAAATTAATAAAATTAACAGACACCAATATCCACCCCAGATTGCAAAGTATTTATACATTTTGTATAATTTCACAGTAAAATATATATTTAAAAAAAACACATATTCATTTTCTTTATGAACTATTTAGAAATAAATAAATAAGAACTCATTAACCTCTCCCCCCCCCCTCTATTACACAGCAGGATATAGAAGTTCGTAAGACTGTATTTGATTAGCATTTACAAATAAAATTAAGTGAAAAATATAAAAATGTAATTTAAAATAAATTATAACTGCACTAAATTATCTAAAAAAAATAAGAAGCATGAGTTGGATGAAATATTTCATAGTAATATTAATTTGATAGAAGAGAATCAATGTAAAGAAAATAACTATTAATTTAACATACTTGTATATACAGAAAACATTAATTTTAAAGATGTACAAGTTAGAGTTTAGGTAATACGATTATAATGTCTTTGGTTACCTCAGGATTCTATGAAGTACTAACGAATATTCTGTGGCAGGCAGCATTCTTTGATGGCACAGGCACTATTGAGTGGTAGGAGCTACATCATGCATGGTAACAAGTGGAGCTGAAGATGGAGGGGAAGGTGGCTTAAGCCCCTCTTTTTAAAAATCAAACAGACATGAAGTCCATTAACGACTATTGACCGAACTCTGACACAATAGATTTTTGGCCCTATTTATACAAACTTTGAGGTATTCAAATAATGTTTTTAATTAAACTTCTTAACTCTAATTAATCCTTAATTTACAGAAATATTTTCTCTATTGTTAGTGGAGGTGCAATTGTTAGATAACTGTCCAAAAATAAATTCAAAAGGGAATTTCCAGTTTGGAAATAGATTTGATAAAAATGTTAACAGTTAATTAAAATCAATTAGCTTTGTTTTAAATCTTACTTTCATAACTTTAATTAAAAAATTCATTTTAAAATCATGAATCCCACCCCTTTAATTACTCTTGAACAGTTAACGACTGCATCTTTCATCTTGAATATTTGCGTAATTATATGAAGAAAAATATCTATAAAATAAATAACATATAGTAAAAAAAATACAAAATTTAATTACAAGATTTGTTTGTGCTTTTATATATGTAAAAGCTCCATTAATATATGTATATATCTGAGTCGCATCCATAAAAGTTAATATTTAAAATTAAAGAAAATTTTTATTTGAGATTAATATTTATAAATTTTTATAGACGCTTCTCAGAAATATATGTATAGTTCATATACATGTAATGAAAAAAAACAGGATGATATGTGGGTTAAGTGGTAGAACAGTGAAGCTCGATCTTGGGCTAAGATCTACTGCTACAATATATGAAGTAGTATTTTTGGAATTGCAATAAACAAAATGCAATAAATGATGATTAAAATTTGTTAATAATATAGGTACAGTTTGAGATTAGATGTTTCTAAATTGAATCCCTGTCTCAATTGAAATGTTCATTTGAATATTAGTGTTTTGATATATAATAATAGAAGTGTTCACATATTTAATAACTAACAATTGATAATTGGCAATGTTATTGTGGGTCTAGTCATTAATGAATTATTATTATAGTACAATATCTGTTATTTAAACATAATAATATATTATTGATGCTAAAAATGATATGGTGCCACACTTACCTATGCTTTGGAATATAATACCTAATAATGTTACAGTAATTAGGTTCTGTGCAGGATAGTTAAAATGGATAAATATAATTGCATATTAAAATCATAAAAGGTAATTTAAAATAAAGGGTAAATTTATTATAAGTTATAAAAGTTTTCAAAAAATTACTGTCATCAGAAAATAATGATCTTAGAAAAGATAAATGTTATTCATTTGATATGATATTATACAATATGCTGGCTTGAGTTATATGTACATATTAAATATTAGCATGTCAATAAATTGTACAGTTTTATGTTATTTGTTTCTGGGTAATTATTGTTAAAGAAGCAAATCTGAGATAAAGATGAAATAATCCATAAGAAAAACAAGAAACCAATTATGAGCTAAAATATGACATTATATATATATTATAACCATCTCGATTACATAACACACAGCAACATAGCTGTGTGTGCACATATATATACAAAATAAAGAGAAAAAATAGAAATAAATACAGATAATTTTTATAGATATTTTCTACATTTCACTTGGAATAAAAATAATAAATAATGGATTAAAAAACTCTGAATTAAAACAGAATTTTATTATAAATTAAAATATTTAAAAAGGTCTAAATAAATTATTATTATTATTATTCTGATTTTGAAATTTAAAAACAAACATGTTTCTAATAATTGTAAAAATTTCTATTATGTATTTTTGAAATCTTTTAATTAATAATTTCTCTAAGTAAAAATATGTACATCACACTTTGACAAAATTTCAAACTTGTTTTCAAAAGAGACTAGAAAGATAAAAGAAAACTTTGTTTTTAATTACGGTGTTTTTATCACCTCCAAATGACTTTTATAAAAAGGCTGATAAAAATATCAGTTCTGTTTGGCTTGTAGTTTTAGTAAGAGCTGGTCAGAAGTATCAGGTATTAAGTCTTGGATAAATATGTTTTGTAAGAGCTGGCCACAAGGCTTGACTAATAATATTTTTTAAAAATAGAATAACTAACTACATAATTAGCTAGCAGAGTTGGTCAGAGATCCCATGAAGATGTAGCTAAATTCAAGACAGGAGGAAGCAGCTTCTCTACATTTTAATGGAGTTTGAATTCACATGGAGAAAAATGACCGAGTTCTTTGTGTTGAAATTCATAGCTACAAATCTGGGCAAGACAGTTTGCTAGCTTGTAGCTCATCAAGTCCTAGGCAGAAAGAGAATGCTAGCCATATCTGAATTATTCTTTTCCCAATGTGACTGTAAACTAATCTCACTCAGACCACCAAGCTTACCAAGAAAAAGTATTCTGCTATTTATCTACATATGTGGGAAATTTCAGATAAATATGCAGCATACATATACCTGATGAGTTAATTTAAAATCCTTAAAATGACTTTTAAAATTATAACTCAATAACTTAAAGCAAAACAAATGAATAATTTGCTTCAGTCAAATGTTTAAAAGTAAGATGATTTGATATATATTTAAATGAATTGTTTTGATAATTCCTTATATAAAATGACATTAAATATATATATAACTTAAAATGCAAAAATAATTTGGTTTGAATTAAAAATCAAAAATAAAAAATAGACAATTTTAAAATCATTGATAATTAATTAGTCAACAATCAAAAAGTGACCTGTCATAAAAGTGATTATTTCTTTTTAAAAAAAATAATAAGAAAACTGTAATTAGTTAAAAATTATTTGATAAAAAAAGAACTTTTCTGTCAGAAATTGTCTATACTTTTTTTTTAAAAAAGAGAGAGAGATAACTATAATAAAGTTTAATAGTTTATTCAAATTATATTTTACATATTACACATGCATATGTGGATTTTATATACTCTTAATATTAACCAAGGAATTAATTATGGAAAGTACATTTTGAATAACTTTTTATTTTGTCAGATTGAGATAGGTAAACATTAATGTGTGCATATACACACACAATATTAGGTTAAATCAAAAAATAATTACGTATTATAAAATTAATAATTTTATTTTGACAAAAAATAAATATATGTTGTAGACTTTTGTGTCTGCCTGCAATTCAATATGCACACAATGTATGTTAAATATATTATTGAATATGATAGAAAATAAATTTCATTTATATGTTATTTAATTATACTGTACTCAGTGTGCATATGTATATCAAATGCATGTCAAAGAGACACAGGTAAATTTTAATCATTTATTTTATTATTGGTATTTTATCTCACTTAAACATCACAGCTAAAATGTTTATTTTATGGCAAGACAAATATGTTCAGAAATTTCATGCACACATGTGTATGTGTGTATATATGTCAATTGTATTTCAAATACCAAAGTGTATCAAATAGATACTTATATATAAATTTTAATCTTTTTTAATATTAAATGTCAATTCAAAAGTATTCATTTTATATTAAGCCACATGTCTATGTGATGTCTTGTTTTAATTCAACCTATTGTAACATATATGTTAATCGATGTAATAACTTTAATTTGGTAAATCACATATATGTAAATCACAATGTGATAATTTTTATTATGGTATGTTAATCAAAATCATAAAGTTTAATTTATATGTATAGTGATATTCTAAAAATTTTAATATCATTTTTTATTGTTGTTAATAAACTTATTCAATTGTTAAAATTATATTGCATCACTATCTCTCGGTCACCATAACAGTATTTGAGCTTGTGTTCTCTGAGCTAGATTCGAGTATAATGGCTGAATATATGGTTGGGGATTATATTAGTGCTTTTGGACATCCAGTGATAATCAATCATCATCCTGGTTGTCACATAAGCTTATGATCTTTAAAGCCACTGCATTACATTTTTTTAGTTTAAAATATTAGAATTTGAATTTATAGTTGGACAGTACATTAATGGTACTAATTGATCAGAGTATTGATGATAATCAGCATGTTTTAATATCCCAGTATTAGATGTTTCTGGCAATGTATTCTGATGGATTGAGCACTTATGATTGTGCATCCAAATTAATATTCAAATAATTCCCCAAGCTGGCAAAGGCTCAGTAATTAGCCTGGTCTATAGAAGACCCATTTCCAATACAGTTACCAGATTAAATGTTGATTTATATTTTGTATTGTTCAAATACAGTCACAAGATGGATTGTTGATTTATTGTAATGATCTACTTGTATTCATTACTTATACTGAATATTTATTTCTCTTGTGCTTCCTTTTATTTATTTATAATTCTGGTGGATTTATAATTATATTTATAGATGTTCTAAGGAGTAACTGGGCTGATGTTAAAGAGATCTTTTGATTTCATGTTCTCTTTAATACCTTTTGTTTGTAAATTTCATTAATTTAAATATTTTTGTAAGTTGGAGATGATGATGATTTGCTATCACCCCAGGTATGACCTCATTCTTTTCCCATCCTGTTGTAATATATATTGCATGTGAGCATCATTAAATTTTTCTAGAATTGGGTAGATGGATTTAGGATAATAAAGACTATCTTTAAAGTCCATGCACATTATTAGATGGGTATTACTAAATATTTTACTACGTATGTTTTACCATGATGATTTGTTATATGTTGTACTCAGTAAACCTTGCTAGTCCATTACAATGTATACACTTTATGACACTAATTTTTTTCCCATAATAAATACAATTTTATCAGATAACAGTTTAAAAATATTTATATTAGTGAATTTTAACATATTAAGTATATTGCTTTACCCTTTCTATTATCTTCATTATTTTTTGTTATTTATACATTATATATGCACTTTATAATCTAAAACAACACATTTGTAATTGTCAGTTATATCTATTTAGAAACACAGACTACTATCTGAAAGTACATTGAACTTATAATGACTACAGTTTTTATTTTAGAAATGTATTTTTAAATATTGAATGATAAGTATTGATTTAATTTTTATATAGATTAAGCATCAAAAGGCCCTCTATGGAGTTCATTCTAGAATAAATGAACAAATAAAATGTAGAATAATGGTATTAAACTATAAGGCTGATTTAATAAGAACCTTCATCATCAACTATTGAAATCCCTTAAACATCATATTAAAATTTGCACAGTTATTAAAAATAGTATTTTTTACCCTGTCAATATAATACATATAGTATATTCTTACAATATATAATTCAAAATGTTATTTTATATATTGCCAAATAATATATTTTAAAACAAACCAACAAAAAATACATCATTACTCTGATTTGCTTACTATAAAATTTTACTCCAGATATAATAAAAAGTGTTACACATTTATGAATTTTTACTGATATTAATGGCAGAATGAATAGCATAACTGCTTCTTAAATTCATGTATCTTCATTTATTTTTAATAAAAGATTATTTTTTATTATTATTACAGACATGGATATAATTCAAATACAAAAAGATTTTCAAAGACCATGAAGGTGTGACAAGTGATTGCATATAACCATTGCCAATTATTACATATTATTATTTGATCTTAATATTCTATTGCTTACATATCAGTGCATGCAATTTAGGAAAAGAATTTGACATTCAGATGACTGTTATTACAGAAAAAGACACATATAAAATGTACTATAGTGTTAATCTTATTACTTCTAATAATATGTTACGTTAAGTGAGACAGACAACTTTTTGTATTTTTTATTTTTATTGATTTGATAATAATCGTTTTTCCCTTTCAATCTTCTGATTGATAATAATATTATGCAGAATTATGAATATCCATAAATTATTTTAGCGTTTTTATAGCATATACATTGTAACACAAGTGATAAAACTCGTAAATATCTATTTACGATGTTTAAAATAATGTAGAATGTTTTTTTTTTTTTAATAGTCCTGACTGAAGAAAAAAAAACATTAGGAATGACAATATAGGAATCAATTTACTCATTCTTAAACATTACAACATAATATTAAAATATTCAATATAAATAGAAAAGAGATGCAATAATAATATTAGTAGTAATAATACTAACAATAATAATATTATTAATAATTACAACAGCAATAACAATATAAGGTACTTCAATTATAATTGCCTAGTGTAAAATGTGAGGATGACATACACACACTCGTGGAAAAAAATACTTCACTTGGAATTGATAAGCATATTTCAGATTATAAACATTGCATTAGAAGAGCTTACATTTTATTTTTACATCTTTATTTGACAGAAGCGCCTTAAAAATGCGTATGTGACAGCCAATCAGATATAATAATAATTGGCTGTCACATAAGCATTTTTAAGACGCTTCTGCCGAAGTTTTAGCATTTCACGTTATTATTAGATCATCTGCTATCGCATAATAAATTTTATATATTTACATCTTTATTTGATTAAAGTAATTCTGGAATAATTTTTTTTTTTTTGCCTTAGCTAAAAATTGATACAAATATATTTAGATATTGAATCCGTTATTCCCCCCAATGAACCTAAAAAAAAATAAGTTAAAGACATTTTGCTTTTTCTCTCTGCTATTTCTTTGAAATGATAGGTTTAAACTTCATTAGTACAATTAAGAATTTAAGATTTATTTAAAACAATGCAATGTGTATATATAATACCTGAATATATATTTGCAATGGATATACTGTGTTTTTTTTTTAACTGGTTCACAATAAACGAATTAAAAGCGTTCCACATTTAATAATAGCGATTCATTTAAAATGTTACACGCTTCATAGAGTGTATTGCAACTTATTAAGCTGAGAAGCGTTTAAAAAGTCATTCAGACTGAATGAAAAATAACAAAGGATAAATAATATCACTAATAATTACTAAAATATATAACTTTATTATAATGGATCGAATATAAAATGTTAGGATAATTTTGTTAATTTGATTAAAAAAAGATTAATACTTAATTAGGATGACATTTTCTCAAGTAAATGTTATATGCTCTTTATGTGGCCAAGATGAAGAAACGTTTAAGTTTTAAAACACACACAGATTTAAAGTAATGCTTCACAAAAATAGCTAACATTATACCACCATTACACGTTGTAATATACCATTTTTAAATACATTAATTAACAGAGGCAAAACTCTTTATACAGTAAATAATTCAGGAAATAGTGATAATGTGACGTTTAGTAGTTTAGCACTAATTAACAACTAGAAAGAGATTCTTTACAAATTTTCATCACATGACATGATATCACTTTACTTTAATAAAATCATTAAAATTAGGAATCAAACATTATCACTTCTTCAAGACATTTATATAATCACATGGAGTCTTTTATCAATATGTTTATTACTAATTTGGTACATGAAGTTAAGACAAATATTTGTTACTATTTAAATATAAATATTGTATATATTCTCATTATATGCAATGTAATTGATTAAAATCTCTCTTTATTTTCCAAATTTCTTTTGTATTTAAATATAATTATTATTTATTTATTTTTGTGAATTAAATATAAGAGAATACAAATAAATGGAACTTATAGAAATCATTTAAATTTTGCACTTGACACGATTATTTTTTGCAATTAATGTCACGGAGTTTTGGAAAAAGCTAGAAGAATTATCAAATAAAAGCAAAAAATTAAGACCAAAAATAAATTCTAAAAAAGTTTAAAGTATTGTTCAATTACATTTTACAAAAATAAAAAAAATAAAAAAAATAATTGATACTTATGAAGAAATACAAGAAGTTATTACTCAAATATCTTAGTAATAAATAAAATTACACCTGAGTCTCGTTTTAAGCAGTAGATAGGTTCCTCAGAAAATGCGCACAAAAGAAATGTCTTGCATTGGTGGTCGAGAGGTCAGTGTGACTGCCTTGCACTTGCAGGCAGTTGCCCGGGTTGCGGGTTCGCGTCCCGGTCGATGCTATGACACTTGAAAAAAAAAGAAAGAAATTGCACAAAAATAGACTTCATTTACCTTGAAAAATGGGGGATACGTACTGTAATTTTCCAAAAATCACATAAAAGCAAAGCAACAATGTAAAATTACTTTAAAATTCACATAAAAAAAATAGAAAATAAAATATGACTAATAAAAAATTTCAAATTTGAAAAAAATTGATACAAGACAAACTTTTTTTACTTTTTTTATTAGGTACAATATTTAATTTTATTCAAAACAATATATTTTTATGCATAATTTACATTTTTTTCATACATGTACGGTATTTTTATCATTATCACTATTTGAGATATCAGATTCGTCATGATGTGATGTGATGTGAGATACTGTAGCTTCTCCTTAAACAAAGTCAAGAGGAAATACAACTAAAATGTTTTCCAATCGCTGTTGATTCTTCCCATTTCACTAAGTGATCTAAAATTGAAATTTTTGTTTACAAAGAAATTCATTTTCTTGGGTGTTTTTTTTTCTCTCCATTAGAGTAAACTAAAACTTTAAAATAAAAATAAGAACATAGACTTATGATAATAAAAAGACACTGACTCACCACTGTTGGGCAAAATTTAATTAAAACTAACAATTAAAAATTAAATTCTTATTTTTGTCTTTAATTTTTTAATTTTCAATTCCGTTTAAAAATCAAATTTCATTGTTTCACATCATCTTAATTTCAGATCCTGTTATGTAATTTTTAAAGTGTTAATTACAATTAAAAATCAGATTTTAATTATCAAATTTAATTGTGCTTTCCACTGTTACTCACCTTTTAAAAATAAACTTGTGGACACTAAATGATTAATTGATTACGTACTTTTTTTAAAAAGCAAAAATAGAACGTGATTTAAAATGGAAAAACAACAACATATGTATAGGCATCTATAACGTTTGAACAGATTTACATTATAATCTTGTAAAATTTAATGTGTGTATATAAAATGGGGAAATCCTGATTTTAACCTTTTAACCACTAATTATATTATTGGTTGTGTCAGCTAAAAACCAAAGCTTTTAATTGGCCAGCTTGGCCAGCTCACAAACTGAAGACAAGTCAATTGTCAAAATATTTTCACCTTTAATATCATATTGACTTTATATTCGTTTATAAAAAGTATATTAATACATTGTCAGGTTATAAAAGTGAACGAAAGTTCTTTCAAAAATAAATTGCTATTTATTTATTATAAAATATTTAATTTCGGCAAAATAAAAGCCATCATATAATGACGTAAATGCTTTTTACGTTATAGAAAAGTAAATATTTCTTTTTGCTAAATCTTAAATATTTTTACTAAAATCTTCAATATTTTTTGAAAATAATTTTGTTTTTTTAGTATACTCTCTGAAAATGATTTGTAATTTCTTAATATATACTTTTAATATACTTTAAATTATATTCGAAATGAAAACCTCAGCGTTTTTCTTTATTTTCTTTGATCAGGCGTTTTCTTTGTTCTTTCCAGACAATCAGAATGTTTTTGTCGGCTGAGAGCCAATCACCAACAAGGTTCTTTCTTTGTTTAGCTTTAAATGTGGTTTTTTTGACTTTTTACTTGTAAAATAATTCAGAAGAGGGCACCATCTTACAGAACTTTTAAAAACCTAATCAATAACTGACAAATGAATATCCTAGCATTAAAAATAATGGAATTACAGTGACGTCAACTGTTGACGAGAGACCTCATAAGAGGCAGGCAAAGCATTAAGTGAATTATGAACTTCTATTACAGTACTATTATAAAGTGCTGAAAATATTGAAATTATTAGATGGAAGTCAAACTCCGATAATGCACTATTACTTTAAATATGACGTGAGTATGCAAAATTTATAATATTTAAAGTAATAGCACATTATCGGAGCTTGATTTCTGATCTAATAATTTTTATCACATAAAAGAAAACTCCATACAAAGATATTAAGAAGAAACATGAATTGCATAACTTCAAAATCGCATTAAATAAATCCGCATAAAATGAGACCCGGCTGTTTTCATTTAATTTAATTTGGCATAAAGTTTGTTTGATTAAAGTTACTTGATATTCAAAAATTTATCATGTTGATATATTAATGAATTATTCAGAAAATTAGTATGGAAACTTTTTCCCAAAATAAAGGCGTGGTTTTATGAACAGTATTACAAAAAAAAGTTATTGCTATAAATTATGTTTGATCGAGCCATATATAAAGGGGAAAATAAGTTAGGCTACAATTCAGGATGGCTCCTGAAGGGGAAGATCTAATATTCTGTTTCAATCTTTTAAAGAATAATATTATATTTAAATTATGAAATGACTTGTTGTTATTTAGATATAAAATTAAAAATACTGTTTTTATGACATTAGAAGTAAGTTTCCAGAATTTGAAAATGATTTCCAATATTTTCATATCCTTATAAAATTACTTCTATTCCAGGGTAGAAAATTTTCGGGAAGTCAAAGCAATATTGTCATTATAAGTTTATATAAATTTCCTACATTCTGTTTCTATAAGATCATTTGTGAATATTAAATTAAATAAAGTAGGGAAATTATAAATATAAAATAAATTCAAATAATTGTAAACAAATATCAATATTAAAGTAAATGAAATGATATAAATAAAAGCATTTTTTAGATTATTGATACATGAATAATAAGATACCATTATAATTACATGTATAGTTATATAATTAATAATTAATAATAAAGCGATTTATACATCTGTAATATTGTGGAAAGAACTATTCTTCACACTTCGCTAGCATATAATACACTGCACAAAATTCTGTATAAAATTTTAAAATCATTAAGATAATCAACTCAGCTCAAGGTCATATGGAACTGTGAGTAAACTAATCATAAATAATACAGTAGGTATATATTATATAAATACTTTCTGTGATCTTTAAAAATAATCTTTAACCACTTAGCATTAGATATATATTTCTAAAAAGAAATAAAATACAATCCACATACCATATTCCATTAATGTTCAATCTTATTTACTTGGATAACAAAAGATCCCTTGAGATTATGTGTATAAGATTAATAGGCAAAATACTTAACTAATTATTTAAATAAATTTATGTACCAATTGAATATAATACTTAATAGGTTTGTTAACTAGTCATTAATGATAATATTAAAAATAAAGTAAAAATTTTTGATATGAATATTCTGTAATAGTACAAACTGTTTAATTTATGCGATTGTGTCTTATTTACAAATTGTAACATCACAGAGACAAAAACATTTTAAATAGATGAAAAACAAATAAATGTTATAATATTATTAACCTTTTCACCAGTTGAAATGCAACATTATATTTGCAGTGCATGATATTGTTGTCACATCCCTCATTACATTTGTTTATGATAAAGAAATGTTTTTATAAAAAAAAATATTTCAGATTTTAATTTCAATTATATTCATGTCATCAACTCTGAGTGATTTTATTCATTATGTATTTAAAAAAAAAACTGAGTGATTATTTCAAAACTTAAATAAAATGAAAGATTTGTGAAAGAAGAGTGAATTTGTTATTACTCTTGTGTAGCATTATCCTTTGTGTTGAATAGAAACTTATTTACTTTCTTATTTTTTTTATTATTCTGCCCTGTTCAATTTGGCATAGTAGGATCAATTCTGTCACTGACAGTTCTGACTTTCGAACTTCTTATGAACTTCCAAGCAATAAAGACATATGCCTTTTCTTTTTATGTTATTCTTTATCTAAATTTATAAAATATTTGTTTTACTACAAATAGTTAATGTTTACATTAATTTTTATTTGTGTAACAACTTTTTAGCAACAATTATTCAACTATAATTTTATATAGTATCAAACCAATACTATCTTAACATAATCTATTTATTATCTTCTGATACTTTTAGTAATTGAAAGTTAAAGTTGTAATAGTTTGAAGAATATTGTCATTACATGAATGTACATTTGTAAGTAATAAAAATAAAGATTCATCAAAATCCTTTTACTTTGTTAAAGATATATTTTAATTGAAAATAAAACATCAGTCATTCTATTTGGCCAATAACATCGCATGATCATCATTTCTTATGCTTGCTTACAACTGTTATTCAAACAGGCAAAACTCACTATATGTATTGCCACTCACAGCAAGCTAGAGTAATCAATGGATGCCAGAAAGTTTGTGCATAAAATCCCCATCTAGTGCCTACTCATCCAATATCCCCAGACTAGTTTCTGGCCCCAGATTAGTTTCTGGCTTGTGGTCTTCATCAGTGAGAAGCCTAGTTTCTTGCCCTAAACTAGTTTCTGGTTTGTGGTCTTTGTCAGTGAGGAGCCTTAGTGTCTGATGATATTGGATGAGTAGCCACTAGATGGGGATTTTATGCACAGGCCTTCTGGAATCCATTGATTATCTAGCTTGCTGAGAGTGGCAAAACATATAGTAAGTTTTGCCTGTTTTAATAACAGTTATAAGCAAGCATAAGAAATGGTGATGATGTGATGTTTATTTGCTTAAAACAAATCCTGCCTAGGAGGATAGTGGTGGTTATGGTTATTAAAGAACTAAAGACACCAAAATGTATAGGTACTGAGCTGAGTTTAGACCTATATGACTATATAAGATAATGAGTTTGGATTGAAAATATTAAGATGTTTTCAATTTAAGACTCATATTTTATAGTTAAGTAGAGATAAAAGATGGCTGCTGGAGGGTTGCATTAGATCATAAGATCTAGGGGCAGTGCTATCAGATCAAAGGCTCCTCATTGATGAAGGCCACAAGACAGAAACTAGTCTGGGGATATTGGATGAGTAGGCACTAGACGGGTATTTTATGCACAAGTCTTCTGGCATCCATTGATTATTCTAGCTTGCTGTCAGTGGCAATATGTGGCCATTATTTTTTTATCATTAACTTTTTTTTTAGTTGGAACGTTGATAATTTTGATTTCAGATTATTTTAATTTTTTTAATTTTATGTTTCAAATAAAAATTTATATTTTATTAAAAAATAAAACAGAAAGAAAAATAATATATGCACTGCAGCAAAAATGTTATAGTCAAAGCATTAAATTATATTTCCATCCAGTTTAATAAATATAAATGTTAATTCAACAAGATTATAAAATGTGATATATATATATATAAACATACACATGAGTCTAATAATACATATTTATTGAGTTTAATTTGTTCTAAACTTATAACATTAAATTATTTAATATAATTCTTTCTAAGCTTGCATATAGAAAATATTAAAAAAATATTAATTTATATAAACATTTTATAGTGCATTCATCATTAAGATGCAAATAATATTCAGCAGTAATGAATATTTGACCACTTTTTTCAAAGGTAAGGTAGTGAATATGTTTTTTATAAAAACTGACATAATAAAAATTTAAAGTTTTTTATCTAGAATTTAAACTGTGATTATTTTTTAGAGTCTTGAAAGTTATCAGATAGTTTGTTGTCTATGATAAAATTAATGTTGTTTTTTTTTAATTTATTCTATTAACATATATGTTTGCTTGAAAGAAGATATTCTTTCGATTAATGCTCAGTTTATAATAAGATATAACACCTTCATACTTTAATGAATAGGCTATATTCTCCTTCACCCTCCAAATCTTCAGCCATCCTTATCATTGAAAATCTGATGATAGACTCCTCAAAGCCCTTGTTGATGTCAATCTAATTTTCCTATCTATGTGGCTTTAAGTCATTCTGACCATTCATATACAGGACCTTAATATGTTCATTTAAATTCGCAGAAGAGGGTTGGGCAGAATATAGGCTGAATATATAATATTTGAATGCAAGTATATTTTCTAAACTGAATGTAATCAGATTTGTAAAAAACGAAGTGGATAGTTGTAGGAAGCTTGAAAGTCTAAGTTCAAATTCCTTCTAATTACAATCAGTATAGACAACATACTTGTAGTTAAATATTACATATTCAGCCTGTATTATACCCATCCTTCTTCTGTGTATTTGAGTGGACACAGTCTAACATGTGAGTGACCAGAGTGAATTAAAGTCAACATTCAAACCCTTTTACAATCATTTGTTAAAGGTAGCTACCCACATATTCAAACAATTACTTTTACATTATTTTTCATATGGTGTACAAGATTCTTTTTCATGTACAATAATAATCAAAGAAGACAAACAAATATATTCAAGATTCAAATAGAACTAGTCCACTTAAGAGATCAAAAATTTGTATCCCAAGAGATGTATACAGCTACTTGGTACATAATGCTACAACACTCAAAATTATAGCATTAAAAGAGACCAATAAAAAAAAAGTTTTATCAGTGTATAAAACTGATTGAATGTGTATGAATCATAGAAAAATGTAAACTCAAAATTGTAAGTCACATGTATATCCTTTGTTTTTTTTTCCTTTTTTCCATATTTATGTTAACTTCACTTTATCTGCATATGGTAAAATAGTTATTAATATAACCTTTTTCTTCTTATATGCAATAAAGTCCTTTTGAAAGATGATGATGATAATAATAACAATAATAATAATAATAATAATAATGATGATGATGATGATAATAATAATAATAATAATAATAATAATAATAATATGCAGTCCTGCTGTTAACAAGTAGAAACAAACTTTTAGAAGCTCTTGAATGTACTTGATAAAATGTACACAAAGTCTACTTAACAGTTAAAAAATCTTATAATTTTGAAAAGTGTAAACGATTCCAGATTGTAAGAAAGAAAAGCTCTGTCAACAAAGTGAGTTTTTTTAAGACATTTGTCATTAAGAAAAATCTAGTTATCTAGGAAAATGGCGTCTGGAGAAATTAGTAAGAGAGATAGTGATATAAATGTGAAAACAGTTGCAGAAACCAGTAAGATGAAAAGATCTTATGCAAATATTGATGCAATGAAAATGCAAAAAGCAGTATTAAAAAAATATTATACAAGCAAACTCTCAAAAGCCACAACAAGAAAACTAAAAAAAATGGAGGAGAAGGATAAATAGGCAGATTTAGGAGAGCCAATTCAACAGACATATTTGAACTAAATATAGAAAATGAAGGTGAAACATTTAATCATGTACGAAAACAAACAAAACTACAAAAAATCAACATACAGTTTAATAACACAATACTGAATAAGCTATATGAATCTTTTAAAAAATTCTTTTCTGATGGATCATTAGTGATCTCGATTACAGACAGAAATTTAACTTTATATAAATTTCAGAGAAAGTTATTGTATCATAAACTAACAGAAAAAACATGTGGGACTCAATCTCAGTGGTAGATGAACATACAAACTCAAGAGACATTGCTATACAAGTTTTCAATGAAAAATAAAAAAACTAGATTTAAATCACAGATAAAGATGATAGGTAGATATGTAATGATTATTGTGGATGAAAATCTGCAAGATTATTGTTCAGGAATCATAAAGAATACATATTTCAGGTATAACTTTGGTGATTTCAAAAGTATGGTCCAACCATTTGGAAAAATCATATATTTTAAACAGGTCTTGTGCAATGATACACCCACACTTGTATACACCAACAGTTATCACTTTAAGATAAAGTTGCATCAGGCAAATTATGGATCAGGGTGCAGTTTGGGATTTACACATTAAAGGTCTTAAGCCACAATGTTTTGGCTGCAGAGAGAGAAGTCATTTGATTATAGACTGTCCAAGTAATAAAAATATTAATAATAATTAAGAATTTGGTATATCAGAAGAAAGACTTGAAAGGAAAACAAGCAGTAAACAGAGGGATTCAAGCAAATACTGACTTCGGACATGGTAACCCAAGGCAGCAAAGAGGAAAAAAAATTCTATACAACAACTACATATGGATACAGATAATGAAGAAAGTGAAAGTGCAAATATAAATAAAGACAGAAGCAATATTAGTTGGATTTTAGATTTATCATTCAGACAAAAGAAAAAAGATTGCCTTAAGATAAATAATACCAAAATAAAGGGGGGAAAGGGAATGATATACAAATGCATGTGGATAAAGCTCTTGAAAAAGATATAGAAGAATACATATGGAAAGAAAATGTGGAGGAAAAGCAATAATATTATGAAGAGAATAAAGAACTGGAATTAATTAAAGAACAAAGAAATAGTAACAATGCAAATATTGAGATTGCTCAGATAATAATGTCAAATATGCCACAAGTTACTAAGGGTAATAATATTGAGCCAAAGAGAAAGCCAGGAAGGCCTTCAAAAACAGGAAAACAGAAAAAAAGGCAAAATTGGGAGAACTGATATTTGATGTCACAGTAGGATGGCATCAAATGGGGAGTGGCACTGATGTTGAATCTGAATGGTAATTTGAAGATGTCTGAGATTTATAATAGAAAGATAGCCAAAGATAAGTATAGTTTGAGATAAAGTGACTCAAACAAACTCTAAGTAAAAAGTAAAATTATATAAATGAGAATTAAAATTGCTTCTTTTTATGTACAGGGTTTGGATTCAGTAAAAAAAATATTTAAGTTGAAATGAAAACTCATATTATGGGGTTGTTTGATATTTGTGCTCTATGCATACAGGTGTACCAGATGCACCTTTCTAATTGATAACAATCCCAGAAGACATTTGTCTACTTTTCCAAATAAACATGTGATGATATTGAAAAGGGTTAAAATACTGGCCCAGCCTGATATTTATGTGGATACCTGATAGTTACTTAAGATTAAATCGATGTTATAGTGGCTAAAATGATAAATTATTGTGATATCATATTTGGACTGTTAACCTAGGCAGGAACGGACAATCTGGGATATCAAGATAAAATTTATGTAGACAAGAACTATTATTTAAGCTCCTGTAAATCTAGAAAGAACTCTGACAAAATTGAACAATGTAAATGTAAAAAGTTTGTAATGGGCTTGTACCAATAGATTTGGTTTGTAATTGTAACCGTTGTATATTTTTGAATCAATAAAAGGCCTTTTGAAACATAATAACAACAACAACAACACAACAACAACAACAACAACAATAATGATAATAATAATAATAATAATAATAATAATTTTAATTTAATTTAATTTAATAAACATATAATCTCCTTGTGATAAAAAATCACGCATGGAGCTTAACAAAAGTACATGTGCAAATAAAATCAAAAAACATTAATATATAATAAAATAATTAAATAGAAATAAAAAGTTTTTCATTATCATCAATTATAATTTAGTCCATAATGAATTTTCTCAAAGTTTTTCTTGATAAGTCATTAACATTAAATCCAATGTTCCTTATAAAAATATTGTGAAATCTTGGACCAAGATAACATTTCTGATATCTACAATGAGTTTTAAAGTATGCTGGTTCAAAAAATAAATCAAAATCACTTGATCTAGTCACCATTATTGATGAAGAATTATTTTTATTCATTCCTTTGTATGTAATATAATAACACAAAATATTCACTAAAAATAATTGATTAATAGTTAAAACTCCAGCACAGTTATATAATTCAAATCTTGGCAAATCCAAAAGTTTAAACAAAATAATTCTTAATGCAAAATTTTGTAGTGTTTGCAAAGACTTCAAAAAATATGCTGCAGTAACACCCCATAATGTTATACCATAAGAAAGTCTGCTTAAGAAAATTTGTTTATATATACTTAATAGGACAGATTTATTCAAACAATCTCTTAATTTATAAAAAAGAAAATTAAGTTTTCTTAATTTTACTTGAAGACAAAAAATATGCTTATCCCAATGTAAATACTCATCCAAAACCAAGCCAAGGTAAGAAATTGTTGAAGTCCTGGTAATTTTCTGACAAGATGTTTGATTCACATAAGGCAATTGAATTAACAAGTCTTTTGCTGGAATATTTTAAAGAGAATATATTATGTAATTACATTTATTAATATTTAGCAGTAATCTATTATTTTTCATCCATTGTGTAATTTTAAATAAATCTTCATTCACAAGTTTCTCAAGTAAATTATATGAAACTGCTGAAGTAACCAAAGCAGTATCATCTGCAAACAAAACATGTTAGAATGAAGAGAAAGATCAAATAGACCGTTAATATAAACAGTAAATAACAATGGACACAGGACTAAACCATGAGGAATTCCATATCTAATTATTTCAGATTCACTCAAAAAATTATTAATTTTAAAAAATTGGCTTCTATTGCTTAAATAAGTTTTAAAACATTCAAGCATAGTACTCCTTATGCCACAATAGAGTAACTTAATTATTAATATATTACGTGGAACACAATCTAATGCTTTCCGTAAATCTAAATAAATGCCTATAGTTTTGTAATCTTTTTCTAAAGATTCAGTGATGACTGAAACATGTTCAGATAAAGCCAGTTCTGTAGATCTTCCTGGCAAAAACCCAAATTGATTATTTGAAAAATAATAATAATAATAATAATAATAATAATAATAATAATAATAATAATAATAATAATAATAATAATAATAATAATAATAATAATAATAATAATAATAATAATAATAATAATAATAATAATAATAATAATAATAATAATAATAATAATAATAATAATAATAATAATAATTTATTGCTTTTTAATCAATCATTTGACAAAAGTAATACTTGATTTTTGATATTTTTTTAAAAAAAAATCTATTTTTACTTTTTACTGATCTGAAAGTAATAGTAAAAGAGGAATGAACTACATGGTCCCTCTCATTGAAATAAATGAGTTATGGAGAAGCATCAGATAATCACACAGCTAATCATCTGTCATTTGTTTAATAAATAATAATTAAATGATTTGCTATTCAGAAATTCATACAAAGATTAACATGAAGCTCTGAAGAATCAGAATTGAGTTGCATTCCATGGGTTTTGAGATCCAGGGTCTGCTATTCTACAACTTCTCTAAATCAATTGTTTAATATCACACCATGACTTTTTTAATTTATAAACTCTTTTATTTAGAGTTTTTTAGTTATTCCGGATCATATTTTGAATAAAGTCAGATTAAAAACAAAACAACTTTTAACTAGACAATTGGAGGGGAAAAACTCTTAAACAAAGCCCCTCACATAAGCAATGATAACTGAATGGTTATTCTTATTGTTTACTATATATTTCTGAATAGCTATATACCCATTTATCTAGCAATGAATTAGGAGGAGCTTTCAGATCATACATTTTGTTAGTATTTTTTTAATAATTTGTCATACCAACCATGGCATAAAGTTACATTTTTTTCCATTTATATAAATATATTGAGTAATTAAACATGTTTGACATTTTATTATTAAATTGTATTATATAAGTATGTTAATATATCATAGTAAAAATTAAATGCTAATACATATTCACATTTTTAGAATAATTTTATTTTATTTTAGCAAAAGCATTATACGCAGAACTCTAATCTTAAATAATGTTGAATTTCATGCAACATTCCTTCAAATATGTAAAGGGCATAAACTAGAAAAAAATAATCTAATAGTGAAAAGAAAAAACGAAAAAAAAAACAACAACAAATAATTATAAAGAACAATACTGTATATACCTTTTTAAATCACACACACACATACAAACGCAGTGCTAAGATCAAATATCTCTCAAAAGTGTCACTTTTCCTGTTGGGACAAAAAGTCAAATCCTACTGCAATCTTATTTTTTAATGTATAGACATATTGACTTATTTAACTAGCAGTAACATTTTATTGTCTAGCTAAAAATAGCTAAACATCCTTTCAACAACCATTAATAGATGGGTGGCTAAGTTTGTTATGATAGTCCTACTAGAAAATGACAAATCATTAATTATGTTTGCAAACTAAAAAAAAAAAAAGGGTCAAGTTCATGTAGCCCTGTATTACTCCTAGGTCATGCGTTTTTGACAAATGGATGCCACAAATTTGGGATTTTATAAATATATAATAATCAATATTTAATAGTTTTAAATAATAATATAAGCTTTAATTATGTTTATGAAATAATATGTACTCATAGGAATTATTGTAATTAAATACTAACACATATCTATAGAGTATATAAATTGTATTTAAAATTAAATTTAAAAATCGATGTGATATTTTAAAGTCAACTATTAAAAAGTGCGTTTTGATATTGATTAATATTTATAAAATGAAATTAAAATTTATAAATGAAAATTAATAGATTTATTAAATGAATCTACCAAGCATTACCTGATACTTGATGGCTGATAAGCAACTGTCCTCCTCTCGTCTGCAGTACAAATTAATCCCAACATAAGGAAGTGTTTTGAACAAGTAACGTCCTACGCTCTAACCTATTTCATAATACTACTTTCTATTTCTTAGTAGGATAATAAAAAATAGATGTTACTAGGTTTTGACTGTCATTTTAATGGTTATTTTTTCCTTGTAGACTATTTACAGTTTTTGATATATAGATCAACCAAAATTCATATAAATATAGGCCAATTTCTTTAAATCGATTTTTTTAAAATAATTATTTCAAATAAGTCAAAATCCTTTAAAATTGTTCGTAACATCTACGTCGAATTATATATAAAATACGCATAAATATTTCCTAAAATAAGCAAGCATATAAAAATAATATATATTTTTTTTTTTGGTAAAATTAAATGATTAAAACTATTATGCAATTCCGTAAATAATCAAATTACAATATCAGTTATACAATAAGTGGGTTGATAGTTTTAATTATATTTACAATATATATAGAAATAAATCTCTCTTTAAGATTTAGTCTCAGAATAGTAGTAAAAATAAAACTAGAAATATAATTTTTCTTAAAAGCGATTTATTATAAGTTGAACGTAAATTATTTAAAATAATTTATAATTATTTTTGAGATAAGTCAGAAAGAACGTCAAAACGTTTAAAATTTTATTGAAAAAATATACAAGTAAACAAAAAAGAGTAAATTTAAATTGGCAATTTTAAGTTTATTTTGTTCCGCTTTTCCGGCTTCGCCTTTAACAAAATGAAATGTTATGCCTGAATACCTGAGGTCATTGAAAGATGTTTGACCTGCTTTCAGAGTTGGGTCATCACCTAGTTTGACTTTTACTTTAAGAAGTAAAAAATAAAATTAAATTAAATGTATATTGGATTATACGCGGAAATGTTAAAAAGCAGTAATAATTATAATGTTAAAAATAATGTTAGTGAGAATAACTAAAAAAAAAAGAGTTGAATAATTGCTCATTAAAAAAATAGTAATACTATGATAATAAAATAAATTCAAAATTAAAGATGATAATATAAGAAATATTCTTAACAGTCGACTATATAGGCAATAAATGTAAATGTAAATTAATAACCAAAAGCATTTAAAAATACAGTTTATATGTTTGATATTTATTTAAAAAATACAGTTTATACCTTATAAATACATTTAATTTTTAAAGCAGAGTGCGTAATACTGGCGTAAAAGTTTATAACATATTAACTAAAGTTATTCAAAATAAAATAAAGGCACATACAACGTTTAAAAATAGAAATTGTTGGTGCATGCATGAACTCGCGCATGAGTTGTCGCTAATAGCAATTATTAATAAATAAGTTGGTCATTAGCGCAGGCAAAAGCAATATATATATATATAGGAAATAATGAGAACGAGTGAAAAAAAGATTGAATTCAGATTATTGTGTGTATAAATAAAAGATACGAAAGTGGATAGAATAAACACACACACACACACATACATTGTCACAATTAGTGCAGAGTAACAATGATAGCATAGATGTCTCATTATTAAAACCAATATTAATCTAAGTAAATAATAGTAAAATTCAAATTAAAAAAAAAATCATTATACAATAGACAGGGTATGAGCACAGACTTTCACATGACCCACCACTCTCCACACTATCTCATAACACTGATATACCTGAACACACATATGTTGAAAAGATAAATAATCACCAATATACGTATTTCATGCTAAACCAGCAATCATCAGTTGGTCCAGATTACCATCTCTACACATATATGCTACAAGTGCTCAGATATATATTAAGATAGCAAATTCTCCTATTTTAATGGACAGGCTTCAATCCACTCCACACTCCAACTCTTCAACCGTCCATCCAATTGAAAATCTGATGATGGAACGCTCAAAGGCCACCCTGAGGCCGAGATTATTGTCACACCCATGTTGACCTAAAGTCAATCTGACCCCTCATGTACAGGACATAATCCATTAAATACATATACAAGGGATAGGCAGACACCTCTAATATGTAATAGCTGAAATACACAGGCTTATATATACCTGCGTCTATATATGTAATAGACAGGGTATGAGCACAGACTTTCACATGACCCACCACTCTCCACACTATCTCATAACACTGATACACCTGAACACACATATGTTGAAAAGATAAATAATCACCAATATACGTATTTCATGCTAAACCAGCAATATGTGTAGAGATGGTAATCTGGACCAACTGATGATTGCTGGTTTAGCATGAAATACGTATATTGGTGATTATTTATCTTTTCAACATATGTGTGTTCAGGTGTATCAGTGTTATGAGATAGTATGGAGAGTGGTGGGTCATGTGAAAGTCTGTGCTCATACCCTGTCTATTACATATATAGACGCAGGTATATATAAGCCTGTGTATTTCAGCTATTACATATTAGAGGTGTCTGCCTATCCCTTGTATATGTATTTAATGGATTATGGCCTGTACATGAGGGGTCAGATTGACTTTAGGTCAACATGGGTGTGACAATAATCTCGGCCTCAGGGTGGCCTTTGAGCGTTCCATCATCAGATTTTCAATTGGATGGACGGTTGAAGAGTTGGAGTGTGGAGTGGATTGAAGCCTGTCCATTAAAGTAGGAGAATTTGCTATCTTAATATATATCTGAGCACTTGTAGCATATATGTGTAGAGATGGTAATCTGGACCAACTGATGATTGCTGGTTTAGCATGAAATACGTATATTGGTGATTATTTATCTTTTCAACATATGTGTGTGTTCAGGTGTATCAGTGTTATGAGATAGTGTGGAGAGTGGTGGGTCATGTGAAAGTCTGTGCTCATACCCTGTCTATTACATATATAGACGCAGGTATATATAAGCCTGTGTATTTCAGCTATTACATATTAGAGGTGTCTGCCTATCCCTTGTATATGTATTTAATGGATTATGTCCTGTACATGAGGGGTCAGATTGACTTTAGGTCAACATGGGTGTGACAATAATCTCGGCCTCAGGGTGGCCTTTGAGCGTTCCATCATCAGATTTTCAATTGGATGGACGGTTGAAGAGTTGGAGTGTGGAGTGGATTGAAGCCTGTCCATTAAAGTAGGAGAATTTGCTATCTTAATATATATCTGAGCACTTGTAGCATATATGTGTAGAGATGGTAATCTGGACCAACTGATGATTGCTGGTTTAGCATGAAATACGTATATTGGTGATTATTTATCTTTTCAACATATGTGTGTTCAGGTGTATCAGTGTTATGAGATAGTGTGGAGAGTGGTGGGTCATGTGAAAGTCTGTGCTCATACCCTGTCTATTACATATATAGACGCAGGTATATATAAGCCTGTGTATTTCAGCCATTATACAATGAGAAAAAGAATAAGGATGATTTTTTTAATTATAAGTGTTAGTAGTAATTATGAAGGAATTAAATCAAAGATGGTAAATTTTTGTCAATCATCTATCTATCTATCTATCTATCTATCTATCTATCTATCTATCTAACTAACTAACTAACTAACTAACTACCTTAATACATACAGATTTATCATACTATGGTATCTTCATCTATTAATCAATCACCATCTATCTATCTGTCTATTTATATCTGTTTATCTATTTATCCAATAAATTCCTTATCTACCTATTAATTCTTCTACTTATCCATCTATTCATCTATCTCTACATTATGATAAAATACCTATCTATCCATTTATATGCCTATTTATTTATTTATATATTGAATTATTTACCTATCTATCTCTTCTCTGAACTATCCTTCCAACCATCTATCTTTAATTTATTATCTGATGATTTATTTACCTATTATTTAACTATCTACATTCCTTTTGATTTATTTATTTACATGTCTGCATATCTATTTAACTACTATTCTTTGATATATCTAACTATCTACCTATTTTATTCTTCTCTCTATATATATCTGTATAACTACTTACAAATATATATATTATCTATTTATCTGTTTATCTATATATATATATATATCTGTCTGTCTATCTATCTATCCATCAAACTATTCATCTATCTAACAATCTATCTATCCATTTATTATCTTCTATCTATCTACATTAATCCATTCAGTTATTGATTTGCCTGTCCTATCTATCTATTAATCTAATTATCTGTATATTATTTCATCTATCTATCTATCAATCTATCTATTGACCGACTGACCCACCCACCCACCCACCTAAACACCTACCAACCCACCTAACCATCTATCTATCTATCTACAAAGTAAATAAATTTATAGATGATAATTTAAAGTAGTATTCATCACACCCATAACCATCTGTTTAACATTTTACATATACAAACAGTTTATAGTATAAATTTGATATACAAATTTAACTTTATCTTACACATTATTGATGTAAACTATAATATTACTTTTACATTTTATCATTATTTATAATATATTAGTGCTTATGCATTATACTTTTTGCCTTTTAAGTTACGAAAACATTTTTTCTTTCATCTATTGTTTGCATTGTTTTGTAAATATACATTTTTCATGTCTATATAAAAAAAAACTTTATAATTATTTTTTCTTAATTATATATATCATTTTTTTTGAAAATTACTTAAGGATACTCTGGATAGCTTTGAATGTATGACTACTGGACCATGGGTTTTCCTACAATTTATTCCATTGAAACAATGAAAAAAATAATATTCAAGATTTTTTTTCTTTTTCTTACTCTCTAGCTAAGAATAATCAGAAATATAAAAATTAATAACCAGTTAAAACGTTAGTTGTGTAGATTTTGGGTTCTTGGCTAAATAAATATTGTAATCATGATTAAAAGGTAATAGCCTTAATAAGAAATATTCATATTTAACCCATATTTAAATACTAAGTGATATATATATACTACACAAATTCCTATTCCATAAACACTACTTCTATTTTGGTCTTTATATTTTAAATCAGTTACATTTCTCCTTTTTTTATATTTTTTTGACTATTTTCAATTATTATATTTAATTTTCTTCTTCTTTTTCCGTTTCATATGTATTGATTTTTACTTTAACGTATCATATCATTTACACCTTTCGGTGCTTTCTTAAACCATTTATCAATACATCTTTATTTATATCAAAACAAACAGTTTGGACTGTCCTGCTGTCATCATCAGAGCTACAGTATTCAAATATATAATTATATAATTAATACACTTATACACATATTTATATACATAATTAAATACACAATATAAACAAAAATAACAGGAAATATGTGATCTAAAAAGGAAAACTTATATTATTTACCAAAGCTTTTAACAATAGTTAATAATATAATAAAAAAACAATGATTATAAAATATCAACTCACAATACACTCTCTGACAAAGTGTTAAATAAAATCTTAAACTAATTTGCTACAATTTTTAGGTTTCACAAAAAATACATCTAATAAAATAAATATTTATAAATTACTAATATCAACATTCGGTGCTGATATAGTACGCGCTCGGCGGCCATTTTGAATTTGGAAACACCCAAAAACACTGCTGGCACATGCAAGCAATAAATGTCATCGACTAGAAACACTCATTTTTCAAAAACGTAAAACGCCTGAGGCACTGCAATTAAAAAAGGTGGTGGGGAGGGACTACACTTAAAAAAATGGCGGGAAAACGTCACATTAAATAGCCTAAGGTGCTACTACCCAAAAAAAGGGCGGGAAAAGTTAAAAAATACTTTAAAATAAACCAAAAACGCTAATTTATATATATATATATAGTCATAATCAAACATTGCAATATTTACAAAAATCCGTTAAAATATAGCGATCACTAGAAAAATAATATAATGCTATAAATCAAACCTTACTTTAAAATAAACCAAAAACGCTAATTTATATATATATAGTCATAATCAAACATTGCAATATTTACAAAAATCCGTTAAAATATAGCCACCACTAGAAAAAATCAAACCTTACTTTAAAATAAACCAAAAACGCTAATTTATATATATATAGTCATAATAAAACATTGCAATATTTACAAAAATCCGTTAAAATATAGCCACCACTAGAAAAAATCAAACATTACTTTGAAATAAACCAAAAACGCCAATTTATATATATAATCATAATCAAACATTACTTTAAAATAAACCAGAAAAAAGGTGGTGGGGAGGGACTACACTTAAAAAAATGGCGGGAAAACGTCATATTAAATAATATAATGCTATAAATCAAACCTTACTTTAAAATAAACCAAAAACGCTAATTTATATATATATAGTCATAATCAAACATTGCAATATTTACAAAAATCCGTTAAAATATAGCCACCACTAGAAAAAATCAAACCTTACTTTAAAATAAACCAAAAACGCTAATTTATATATATATAGTCATAATAAAACATTGCAATATTTACAAAAATCCGTTAAAATATAGCCACCACTAGAAAAAATCAAACATTACTCTAAAATAAACCAGAAAAAAGGTGGTGGGGAGGGACTACACTTAAAAAAATGGCGGGAAAACGTCATATTAAATAATATAATGCTATAAATCAAACCTTACTTTAAAATAAACCAAAAACGCTAATTTATATATATATAGTCATAATCAAACATTGCAATATTTACAAAAATCCGTTAAAATATAGCCACCACTAGAAAAAATCAAACCTTACTTTAAAATAAACCAAAAACGCTAATTTATATATATATAGTCATAATAAAACATTGCAATATTTACAAAAATCCGTTAAAATATAGCCACCACTAGAAAAAATCAAACATTACTTTGAAATAAACCAAAAACGCCAATTTATATATATAATCATAATCAAACATTACTTTAAAATAAACCAGAAAAAAGGTGGTGGGGAGGGACTCCACTTAAAAAAATGGCGGGAAAACGTCATATTAAATAATATAATGCTATAAATAAAACCTTACTTTAAAATAAACCAAAAACGCTAATTTATATATATATAGTCATAATAAAACATTGCAATATTTACAAAAATCCGTTAAAATATAGCCACCACTAGAAAAAATCAAACATTACTTTAAAATAAACCAGAAAAAAGGTGGTGGGGAGGGACTACACTTAAAAAAATGGCGGGAAAACGTCATATTAAATAATATAATGCTATAAATCAAACCTTACTTTAAAATAAACCAAAAACGCTAATTTATATATATATATAGTCATAATAAAACATTGCAATATTTACAAAAATCCGTTAAAATATAGCCACCACTAGAAAAAATCAAACATTACTTTGAAATAAACCAAAAACGCCAATTTATATATATAATCATAATCAAACATTACTTTAAAATAAACCAGAAAACGCTAATATTTATAGTCATGATAATCAAATATTGCAATCGTAAATCTCAAAAGATTAACCCTATGTTAAAGCATTTTTTTTTTTAAAAAAATCGTAAATGGTATTTACAAAAACACGTTAAAATATAGCGATCATTAGAAAAATAATAAATGCTATTTTAAAAATATCAGTCCGGTCTATCAACGCTATATACTAAATCAGTATTATAATTTTAAAAAACAATATTTAAAAACTATAATGCTATAAATCAAACATTGAGTTGTAGGCGTCACATTGAATAGCCAAAGCTTATACTATGGAAAAAAAAGGGCGGGAAAAGAAAAAAAGAGATGAAAATTAAAAAATACTTTAAAATAAACCAAAAACGCTAATTTATATATATATAGTCATAATCAAACATTGCAATAGCATTTATTTAAATAATTTTTTACTAATATTTTAATAATTTTAAAAAAATTACCAGCTCTCGATCGGATGGATGGTCGTCCGCTCAGGCTAAATTTGGTTCTTTCTAGATCTCTTCATTACTGCAATACCACAAAACATCAAATTATACTTTTAAGATTTAGGTTTATTATTTTAAAGAAGACACCAGTAAAATTAATTTATTCAGGAAATATCGCAGCTTGATATGGCCTCTTTCAAATTTATTTTTAAAACTGTGTACTTGGGTCTGACACAAGGTATCTATGACGTAGGATAATTTCCAAGAATTATAGTTCGGATTGGGCCTTTGTCTTATTAAGATAAAAGAAAGTGTTAAGTTAAACTTTCAAATTTAAAAAAAAACCAACAACTGTAAACCAGCTAATGGACTTTTATGCTTCAAGCCTAACATCGTTATGTATATAATCTTATAATAATGTATTTTGATGTATAATATGTGTGCACATCTAATATATAAATATATTTATTTATATATTAGATGTGCGCACATACACATAAACATAAATTATTATACATCAAAGTACATTATTATAGGATTATACACTTGGTCTGGGATGGGTTTGAATTTGACAAACAGGCCTACTATGAAAAGCAGGACTCTTTTTTTGTTTTTGCAATATTTTCGGAATAAATATATATGAGTACAAGTTGTGTCTTATAATTTATTGCCAATTTATTTTTATATTTTTTTATAATAAATTACCAAATAATTTTATTTGCGTCTTTAAAGTGTTAAAACTAAAATCTTACAAGTAATACATGTATCGGCACATATATATATATATATGAGTACAAGTTGTGATGTATAATATGTTACATTGCGATTATATTTTGAAATCATTAATTTATTATAACCAAAACCCCAATTTTTTTATAATAAATTTTAACCCTCTTTTGCATTTCATGACTAGTTAGGCTTGAGGCATAAAAGTCCATTAGAACTGTTTTACAGTTGTTGTTTTTTTAAATTTGAAAGTCTAACTTAACACTTTCTTTTATCTTAGTAAGACAAAGCCCCCATCCCGAACTATAATTCTTGGAAATTATCTTACGTCATAGATACCTTGTGTCAGACCCAAGTACACAGTTTTAAAAATAAATTTGAAAGAGGCCATATCAAGCTGCGATATTTCCTGAATAAATTAATTTTACTGGTGTCTTCTTTAAAATAATAAACCTAAATCTTAAAAGTATAATTTGATGTTTTGTGGTATTGCAGTAATGAAGAGCTCTAGAAAGAACCAAATTTAGCCTGAGCGGACGACCATCCATCCGATCGAGAGCTGGTAATTTTTTTTAAATTATTAAAATATTAGTAAAAAATTATTTAAATAAATGCTATTGCAATGTTTGATTATGACTATATATATATAAATTAGCGTTTTTGGTTTATTTTAAAGTATTTTTTAATTTTCATCTCTTTTTTCTTTTCCCGCCCTTTTTTTTCCATAGTATAAGCTTTGGCTATTCAATGTGACGCCTACAACTCAATGTTTGATTTATAGCATTATAGTTTTTAAATATTGTTTTTTAAAATTATAATACTGATTTAGTATATAGCGTTGATAGACCGGACTGATATTTTTAAAATAGCATTTATTATTTTTCTAATGATCGCTATATTTTAACGTGTTTTTGTAAATACCATTTACGATTTTTTTTTTAAAAAAAATGCTTTAACATAGGGTTAATCTTTTGAGATTTACGATTGCAATATTTGATTATCATGACTATAAATATTAGCATTTTCTGGTTTATTTTAAAGTAATGTTTGATTATGATTATATATATAAATTGGCGTTTTTGGTTTATTTCAAAGTAATGTTTGATTTTTTCTAGTGGTGGCTATATTTTAACGGATTTTTGTAAATATTGCAATGTTTTATTATGACTATATATATATAAATTAGCGTTTTTGGTTTATTTTAAAGTAAGGTTTGATTTATAGCATTATATTATTTAATATGACGTTTTCCCGCCATTTTTTTAAGTGTAGTCCCTCCCCACCACCTTTTTTCTGGTTTATTTTAAAGTAATGTTTGATTTTTTCTAGTGGTGGCTATATTTTAACGGATTTTTGTAAATATTGCAATGTTTTATTATGACTATATATATATAAATTAGCGTTTTTGGTTTATTTTAAAGTAAGGTTTTATTTATAGCATTATATTATTTAATATGACGTTTTCCCGCCATTTTTTTAAGTGGAGTCCCTCCCCACCACCTTTTTTCTGGTTTATTTTAAAGTAATGTTTGATTATGATTATATATATAAATTGGCGTTTTTGGTTTATTTCAAAGTAATGTTTGATTTTTTCTAGTGGTGGCTATATTTTAACGGATTTTTGTAAATATTGCAATGTTTTATTATGACTATATATATATAAATTAGCGTTTTTGGTTTATTTTAAAGTAAGGTTTGATTTATAGCATTATATTATTTAATATGACGTTTTCCCGCCATTTTGTTAAGTGTAGTCCCTCCCCACCACCTTTTTTCTGGTTTATTTTAAAGTAATGTTTGATTTTTTCTAGTGGTGGCTATATTTTAACGGATTTTTGTAAATATTGCAATGTTTTATTATGACTATATATATATAAATTAGCGTTTTTGGTTTATTTTAAAGTAAGGTTTTATTTATAGCATTATATTATTTAATATGACGTTTTCCCGCCATTTTTTTAAGTGGAGTCCCTCCCCACCACCTTTTTTCTGGTTTATTTTAAAATAATGTTTGATTATGATTATATATATAAATTGGCGTTTTTGGTTTATTTCAAAGTAATGTTTGATTTTTTCTAGTGGTGGCTATATTTTAACGGATTTTTGTAAATATTGCAATGTTTTATTATGACTATATATATATATAAATTAGCGTTTTTGGTTTATTTTAAAGTAAGGTTTGATTTATAGCATTATATTATTTAATATGACGTTTTCCCGCCATTTTTTTAAGTGTAGTCCCTCCCCACCACCTTTTTTCTGGTTTATTTTAAAGTAATGTTTGATTTTTTCTAGTGGTGGCTATATTTTAACGGATTTTTGTAAATATTGCAATGTTTTATTATGACTATATATATATATAAATTAGCATTTTTGGTTTATTTTAAAGTAAGGTTTTAATTATAGCATTATATTATTTAATATGACGTTTTCCCGCCATTTTTTTAAGTGGAGTCCCTCCCCACCACCTTTTTTCTGGTTTATTTTAAAGTAATGTTTGATTATGATTATATATATAAATTGGCGTTTTTGCTTTATTTCAAAGTAATGTTTGATTTTTTCTAGTGGTGGCTATATTTTAACGGATTTTTGTAAATATTGCAATGTTTTATTATGACTATATATATATAAATTAGCGTTTTTGGTTTATTTTAAAGTAAGGTTTGATTTTTTCTAGTGGTGGCTATATTTTAACGGATTTTTGTAAATATTGCAATGTTTGATTATGACTATATATATATAAATTAGCGTTTTTGGTTTATTTTAAAGTAAGGTTTTATTTATAGCATTATATTATTTAATATGACGTTTTCCCGCCATTTTTTTTAAGTGTAGTCCCTCCCCACCACCTTTTTTCTGGTTTATTTTAAAGTAATGTTTGATTATGATTATATATATAAATTGGCGTTTTTGGTTTATTTCAAAGTAATGTTTGATTTTTTCTAGTGGTGGCTATATTTTAACGGATTTTTGTAAATATTGTAATGTTTGATTATGACTATATGGTGGACTATATATATATAAATTAGCGTTTTTGGTTTATTTTAAAGTAAGGTTTGATTTATAGCATTATATTATTTTTCTAGTGATCGCTATATTTTAACGGATTTTTGTAAATATTGCAATGTTTGATTATGACTATATATATATAAATTAGCGTTTTTGGTTTATTTTAAAGTAAGGTTTGATTTATAGCATTATATTATTTTTCTAGTGATCGCTATATTTTAACGGATTTTTGTAAATATTGCAATGTTTGATTATGACTATATATATATATAAATTAGCGTTTTTGGTTTATTTTAAAGTAAGGTTTGATTTATAGCATTATATTATTTTTCTAGTGATCGCTATATTTTAACGGATTTTTGTAAATATTGCAATGTTTGATTATGACTATATATATATATAAATTAGCGTTTTTGGTTTATTTTAAAGTATTTTTTAATTTTCACTTCTTTTTCTTTTCCCGCCCTTTTTTTGGGTAGTAGCACCTTAGGCTATTTAATGTGACGTTTTCCCGCTATTTTTTTAAGTGTAGTCCCTCCCCACCACCTTTTTTAATTGCAGTGCCTCAGGCGTTTTACGTTTTTGAAAAATGAGTGTTTCTAGTCGATGACATTTATCGCTTGCATGTGCCAGCAGTGTTTTTGGGTGTTTCCAAATTCAAAATGGCCGCCGAGCGCGTACTATATCAGCACCCAACATTCTTATTCATAGGCCTATTATATGTTCAAACACTTTTTTTTGAATCTAAAGTTCAGAGATTTGAACCCTGGTTAAAATAGAAAAAAATTCAGTTACCTTCTAGGCTTCAGTTTTACCGTCTGATTGAGTCCAATTGTTTGAACAAGGGTTTAGTTCTACCTAAAGTACATTACTGCAGTTTTTGATCTCCATTAATCTGGTTGAAAAGCATGAAAGCAATCCCCAGAATCACTTTTGAACTAAGCATTTGGGATGTGATCATGTTGTCACAACTTCCAGCTACAGGATTCATCTTGGATGGCTTAGAATTGCATACTTTTAATATGGACTTTTAAAGTGGGTATTTTCTACATTTTGAATGGTCATTAATTCCAGTATTACGCATATTCATTTCTTTTTTCTTTCAAATAGTTTCCTTAAGCAGTTGTCAATCAGCACATATAAAAATCTATATCTCAGCAGTCCACAATTAGCCAATATAAAATATATCTACAGTCTAAGATTAGCAAATATATAAAAAATATATGACTTCCAAGATTACCAAAAATAAAATTATATCACATCAGCAGTCCATAATTAGCAAACATATAATTTCTATCACATCAGCAGTCTGCAATTAGTGAATGGAAGTTGTATATCTCTCCATAAAAACACAAAGCTTTTATATGCAATTGTTATCTCCCATCAGATGTTAAAATCTAAGCAGGGCTAGTCTTTATCTCCTGCCAAATCGTAATTAAATGTTTTAATCAGCACTAATTCTTTATCTCTTGTTAGATCTTGATTAAAACCTTTTAACCAGGGCTCTTTCTTTTTATCTTATGTTTTTACTTTTCTTTTTAATATCAATTTTAATAAATCAGAAAATGAATTTCTGCTTTTTAAAATAGATTAAAACAAACAAACAACAACCAAAAAAACTTATCTCAATTAAAACACTTCTTAATTAAAATGTTTTACAATTTCCATTTATAATCAATTACATGTATTATGGCATGTACTCATAATAAAAAAAAATATCAAAATACAAAATTTTTAAATACAATTTTCTATTTTAAAACCCTTTTTGTTATATTGAAACATTTAATCCCATTACAGAAATCCTACTGAACATTTGCTCTGTCCTTCTAGCAAGATTGAGATTATTTGTTTTTGCCCCCCCCCCTATACTTACCAAACTTTTACTTAACACTTTCTTGAGAATCTCTCCTTATATCTTTACACCTGGTAAACTCTATGTGGTGGTTCTTTACTTTTATGAACAGTTTGGTCATTATTGTTGTCTAGCCTTTTAAACTTATCGATAGGCTCTTTGCATTTATTACCAAAGTCTATTGATGTTAACAATTCTGCCATTTTCTTTATAGAATGAGCACTGCTATTTAACATAATCTGTTGAAAGATGGGTGGCATGTTATGACTTATAGTTTATATAATTTGACTATCTGAGAGAAGAAACACAATTAATGATATCAACTTTTCCCCCTGCCTAAAAAAATGTTTTCCCATGAACAATGATCTATTTTACTTAAGATACTCTGTAGAGTATCCAATCTGGCATTGCTTTACTTTAGAATGTACTTAAAATTGCACATCTATATTCCTCAAAGGTTTGGGGGTTTGTCCATAAGATATTCTATCACTTTGAGACTAATTCCATGAGGTGGCTACTGGCAACTGTAACATTTCTTCTTCTTGCCAGTTCTAAACTTGAAATAAACTGGCTAAACTTTCAACATGGTTTAATGGGCTTTCCCCCACCTCTGCTTTAAATGTTTTAATATGGATTTGTTTTCTCAAAAACTGGCTGTTTGGTCAATCCTGTCTTTTATTCTCCCGGTCCCTATGCTCACTTCCATAGGATCTCTTCCATACTGTTTATTCTCTGCCACAAAATTCTCTAATATATTTTCTATCTTTGCTATTCTGTACTCTAAAACACTTGTTATCTTGGTACATTGTCCCACTATTTCTGTCTTTATATTATCACTACTTTCTTTTATGTTTAAATATACCTGCTCTAACTTCTCTACCAAACTATCTAAACACTTTCCTATTTCATTCTGGATTCCTCCTTTCTTTAGTATATCTAAGTACACTTGCATTATTTTATCAATCTGTATCCAATTCTAACACATCACTTTTATTTGTACTAGCATTTCCACATTGCCTGCTCTTACACTATCTTGTTTTAAGTCATCCCTATCTTCACTCACATTTTTTTTTACCATATTAACTTCCCTTTCTACTTTCTGAATTTCTTTAGTCCAATTTTTTTCTATTGACTGCTGTCTTTTCTCCACTCTTTCTATTGTTTCTTGCATCATTTTTTCCATTTCAGCTTTAATCACACCCATCATCATTTTCATCACCGTCTATATCTCCACCACATCTTTTTCCTTTTCAACTAGTAGATTTTTGAAAGAAATAGGGTTTTCTTCCTTAAGTACTTGAATTAATTTCATTTTACCCATCTTTTTTTTCTATATATTATCAGTGATTATCAATGAAATATATATATAGCTGAAGAAAAAAAATGCAAAATAAATTTTCTCTTCTTTTTTTTTTCTCTTTCTTTTCTGGAATAATTGGGATCTCACTTGGGTTTTAATTAATATCCTTTATTTGTCTCCCCCTAAAATAAAATAAAAAACAGACAAACAACAAATTAAAAAGATCTGTTTCCCTTTTTTATACCTACCCTGTCACTTATAATTTCTTATTATGTGTCTTTCTATAACCCCTGGTTATTATTTCTCTGACTGTATTCCTCCTTTATAGGTTAAAACAAGGCCTTTGAGACTTTCTCTTACTGTGGCAAGTAAGCAATATTTGAGTGTTTTATATATTACATTTTAAAATAGAATGCTATAGGGCTTTCACAAAATAATTGCATAGAAAGAAGCTGCCATAGGCTTTAGATTCTACACATTGAGGTACCTTTTTCACCTTCAGGAAATTCTGTTAGAAAGGTATTCCACCCTTCCCCCTTTTTTCTATCTGAATTGGCCTTTTGTAAAGATTAAATATCTTTTTAAATTTATGTTTCTGCAGGTCACTAACATGGGGACTTATTATAGAATGTAATCACCCACATCATAAGGAAAAAATAGAAATGAAACACCCATGAAACAATATTTTATAATCAAAACAAAATTCATCCCTCAAACTATGTATTCATTAATTTTGCTAGAGATCTGACAGGCATCAGCTAGCAGAATGAATATTGACACACAATTCTGAGATAGATAAAGAATTCAGCTACTGGACTATAAGTGCACAATGAACCACCAATACCAAGAGGGCTACCTCAATTTAGACACAATAAGATATCACAATCCAAAATAAAAAGTGCAAAAATATTTGCAATGCCCTGTTCCTTTGAGTCTTAAGATCAGGAAAATATAAAACTATGCCTTTCTCTTTTTCTTGGAGGCTTACAGGCTGTGGTCATGGCAGGACTATGTTAACTGCATTATAATAAACAATAGGAAATCAGAAAATGGGTTGATGCAATGCCTGAAATAGAACCCACTCTAGAGTTGCATGAAAACATATTCTAAAGCCAATGACCAAAACCCTCTATCCATCATCAAACCTGAAAGTATAGGTAAACAAACTCCAATCAAATATCCAATCCAATTTCCAAAATCAGATTTTCTATAACATGAATTCTTTAAATATACATAAAAATAACTATTTTATGATTTTATAATCATCAATACTCTTGACACATATTTCACAGTAATATTTTAAAATTAATTTTGCATAAAAGTTGAGATCATGTTGAGTTGCAATTTTGTAGTGATGTTTACCAGTATGCAAGCATCAATGGCCCATATTAGTTTAATGGACTAAGCTTAGGCCTAGTCCTCCAAAATTTTAGCAAAATACTCTGTGAATTGCCATCAATATGGTACTCTGCTACTTTAATACACCCTCTGATCACATGTTGATCACTACCTGATCATTTTCCACATTTTCTGACCATTGTAATTGTGATATGGTAGTTTTTTAATTAAGTAAAATAAATAAATACTGCTATATAAAAAGTCTAAAGAATACAAGCCAAAAATAACTCTACACCATTTTTTTCATAACTAAGATTTAAACACCTCCCTTTCTTCTACTATGCCTACTCCCACTTCTAATAGATGGCATCTATCAAGATCTCAATTGTAAATGCCAAATTTTTGTACTGGAATAGTTATGAAAATACCAAGGTTTCATTCATTTAAAAATAGAGGCCCTTAGTATCTCACACCCAAATCCTTTGTCCAGTACTATGTAGCTATAAGGAACAGTTTGGGTTCTATTATTTGGGATTGGATGATTAATATCATTCTTTGGGAGATCACCCAGAATGCCATCTTTATAAGATCAGCTTAGGGTCTTAGAGTCACATTATGGAAGATCCAGTAATTAGGCTAGCTCAGAGATAATAAAAAAGAAATTATTTGCACCATTATTTTGTGCATATTTACATTCCTATATTAGTAATTTATGTTGGTAATATCACTCCTATCTTCTTTTATAGGCAACAAAGAGGATTAGACCCCAAACACATACTTGGACACTAGGACTATTGTTTATACCAATACACATATATATATATTGTAACCTATATAATTGCTCAAAAGAATTCAAATATAAATATTACCATTTTATACCTGAATAGTAGCTATAATGGTCATGGAACAAATATATTAAAATAATGAGTAGGATTAAATGAAACACTTTTATAATTAGATTTCTAAAGATATCACAATATCAATAATTATAAACAATAATGCCCGGAGACTAGTCATTTAAGGTGTCTGGCCTATTTCAAACCCTGGTTAGGCAGGCATTGTATCACCAATAAACAAGTAGAAACAATAAACAATTATTAAGAACAAACTATTATAACTCAGAAAATAACATCAAGTGGGTGAGTACACTGGTAACTCAATAAAATAACTTCTCAGGTATACAGATGGTAGATTTTGTTCACTTTCATCTCTTGGTTTGATGTCAAGTGCATATTTAAATAAAAACCAAGTGAATATGGTCTAGCAGGATGACATTAGATTATCTGAACCTAGACACAGTTATATCTTATAACCTTTTCACATGTACCAGGTTTGAATCCTTTTTTGGTACTTCATTTTTAATAAAATGGAGGATTTTGCTTTTAGACCCATATCACTGTATGCACTAATATTTAGGTAAACATAAATCATCCTTAAACTAAAGAGGAGTATATAAAATTCCTTAGACCGAAATCATTTCTTAGATCTTAACATAATAAATGCATTTTAATATTTTTTATAAGTTTTACTAGCTCAGATTATATTATTAATTTAGGATGGCAATTCACTCATTCTTGCATGAAATAGATGATGGGATGGTGGTTATAATAATTATTCACAAATGTCAACTAAATACCATGAAATCACTATTTATTTATGGCCTTTAAACATTTATCTATCTCACCAAGTTAACCGTGATGGTGATGATGATGATAATGATAACGAAAATGGTTTCAACCACAGCTTTAGGACTAAGCCTAATCATAAACCTAATTTTATAAAGAAATTCATAATTATTGCTTAATTTTAGTATATCTAATTGGAACTTAAATAGCTAATATTCACCTTGATAATGAATGATCACAACTAATAAAAAAATACTCTTAGTGAAATATATACGCCTCGTATAATAAAACAAATTCACATTTACTATTGCATTTCTAATGTATACATAAAAATTTCTATATCTACATGAAAATTGATATTAGCAATAACAACAATAATCATAATCGACTGTTTTAAAATCATAACATTAATTTTAAATTCTTCCCCCTTTACCATAAATGGTATAATGCATATGTTGAATGGGATGTCAAATTGTACCAAGATTTTCACTCCACAAGAAAATATCTCAAAAAAATAAAAATAAACATTCCTTTTTTTTCTCTTTTCTCTTTTGCACACATACCTTTATAAATTTAACATGTAAAGTAGAATGATAAAAAATAAATGTTAGTAAAATTGGAAAGAGCAAGTTTGTTAGAAACAAGTTTTAAAGTACCTTTTTCTCCCCCTCCCTTTTAAGCTCTGAAATGCTATACTTTAACTTAAAACACAAATAATCAAATATTTTAATACTGCCTCTTATTTTACATTCACACACAATTACATATATGCAACAAGTATTATTATGTATGTGCATGTTTATCCAGATGAAAACTAAAAGATTATTTAAAACCAAAATAATAATACCAAAAAAAAATAATATTTTACATTCCAATAACATTTCATAACTTTAGGTTAATAGACAATCATAAATTTAGTACATATAAAATCATTAATGAAGCTTATGGTTATCACTAGTAAGAAATTCTTGGTTTCAATCAATCTTAGCTGTTTTAAAAGTTCTGAGATAACAAACAAAAATATACAACTTTATTGCTAAAGTTTTACTAAGTCTCTGATATCATAAAGAAAATATATATAAAAAAATTCATATTACCAGTTCTATTTTTTGGTAGTGACTTCCAATGATTCAAATTTATCTTGTTTAATGTCTGCAACAATTTCCATGTTTCTTTGGAACCATCTCTTTAAGTGTATAATTATTTGATGGTGATGATTCTACTGAGGTTATTTGCTTTAATGGGAATCGTATTGGCCACTAGAACTTTTCTTCCCTTCCTGTTAAGCATGATTCTTTTAATTGATGAAGTATATCAGTTGTCTTTAGGTTTATACTTTTTCTTGGGTTTAAACTCAGTCACTGGATTCAATTTGTAGTAGATAATTCAATTTGTACTAGTTGATTTAATACTTATCAATCAATTAATCATTTTCATTCAGCTTTTAAATGCAGGTGAATGTTTTCCTATTTCTATTTAAAAACATCTTATTTCTCTTGGTCAGTTGAAAGGTGTAAAATATCATTTTTCTTTTAATTCAGACAAGGCTCCTTCTTTCCCATATGATATGTGGTTGATGATGAATCAGGGAATTTCCCCAGATGAAATATATCTTTATTTTAACCTGCCATTCTGTGTTCACTCTTCAACAAAAAAAATGATTTTTAAAATTGATATTTGCAGAATTAAAATGCCTGCTTCCTTAGTTTCAATATTTTTAAAAGTCTCTCCCCCTGTTTTTTCCCAGACTGGTTTTTATAGTTTATTTTTGAGTCAACTCACCCAATTAGAGTTATAGTGTGATTTTCTCTGGAAACATATTTAAAAATCACACTACCTTGATTTTTCAGACTAATCCTGTTTTGAAGTAAAAATTGTCTTAATTCTTTTTTTTCTCATGTATCTGTCACAAATATAACACTGAAAATTTTAGCTTCTTTCTTTTTGATCTTAGGATGAGACACTTTTAAAATTAGACTTTTCACATTGTCTCTACGTTTTTTAACAGAAAAACAACCTTTATAATACAAAATTGTTGAGTAAGAAAAAAAATAATATAACAGATTTTCTTCTTTTTTTTCAATATGTAATAAAAAAATGTAGTTTATGTATGCAATGTACACACACACTCATTCAAATTATTTATAAAACAGGCCTATAAAATAATCTAAAGGCCTTTTATAATCTTAATATCTACATTAAACTCTTACAATTTTTAAATCCCAAACTACAACTTTTAAGCCCCGAATTATAATCATAGACAAAGAACAAAAATAGAAATAGAATAATAAAATAGAAATAGAATAAAATATTAGAATTTAGTAAATGTAGGTTAGCTTTGAAGAGAGTTAAATATTTGAAATATGCAATAATAATTAAACAGTTTACACACACACTTCCTATATATGCATTATTACTCTACTTTTTAACAAAAAAAAAAGATTAAAGATTGAATAATTAAATGCGTGTATTACTCTTTTTGAGTTTTCTATCAACACACAAACAAATAAAGAATAAAACTGTTGCCCCACTCTCTTTCTGTCTTAAGCTTTTAGAACTGGATCTTGTAGGGTTTAAACTTGGGTGCCCTATAGCTTTCTTTACTATATAAAAATGTGATGATGATTTTTGTTCCACATTTTCTTTCATGCACATTACTACAAATTTAGCTAATGACTAAATTGTAATGGCACAATATATATATATATATATATATATATATATATATATATATATATATATATATATATATATATATAATTAACATTCTCCTTATTATAACTTATTAAAATGACTCCTTTTATCGTTTAATGGGGTTAGTAATTCATCTTTATGTGATTCATGAAAAACATTCAATAAGTGTTTTTTAATTCATAAATTAACATATAAGTGTTTTATTGTCAATCTCAGCTTCAGTTTTATTCCAATGTTACTAGATAATCATACATCATAAAAAATAAAGATAAAATCACTCATAGAATTTAATGAACATTTAACAATTAATAACAATAAAAGAATAAAAATGGAAAGCATCACATATATTTTAATTATGATATTTAAATATTGTTTCACCTAGTGTAAATAATTTGGTTCCTTTGTGACATTCACATAATTAATAACAAAATACAAATGCATACACACACATCTCATGAACAATATTATAAGATGCACATCCCATAGTTAATTAATCTCCATTCCTAGCTCTCTCTAATTTCTGCATTAACTGAATAGATACTAGAAAATAAATTAATCTCTCATCTGGTTATTATTATCATTTCATACCCCTTTTATCATCTTATTTTAGGTCTGTCCACCACTGACATGCATACATGTGCATACACCATCTAGAGTTTAAACCTTCCCCATCAGAAAATGTGTACATAAATATTTCAATCAAAAAATGAACATCTGGTTTAAAACAAACTATATCAAGATATACCAACATATATGTGTATCAATATATAAAATTATTGATAAAACAATTAAAAAACGAATACCATAAAAATAATATAATATTTAGAGATAAAAAGACTCTTAATCATTAATACCTTGTTTGATATTTGAAAAGAGAGAAAAAATTAAAATGAAATGGTCAATAGTTACTAATAAAATTTTGTTGCATATTACCAATTGCTTGGGTTCCTGCTTTTGGAAGTACTGTTAGCTAGATTTTAAGCACACACTATGGTCAAGTATATGTATATTTGACATACTGATAATAACATGCAAATTTTCTTAATAATAACTACAGAAAAAAATATTTTAAAGGACACATTATGGTTGAGTATATATACATATAACATACTGATGTGAATTTCATTGACAATTATATCAGTTACTATCTGCAAAAATCATTGTTAATATGATAATATATTTATGGTATAGACTGGTTGCTGTCTGGACTTTTTCATAGGCAATCATGAATTTAAATCAATGTAGGATTTATTCATGCTTTTGCTACTTCTCTGATATTGACTTTCCCACAGTGGATTGAGGCACAAGACATTGCAGACAATGGAGTCATCACTTCTTACATGGATAGGCTTAGATGTCTTTCCCTCCCTTTGAGTAAGATGCACCAGGACTCTCAGTGGCCTCCAGCTGTCTGAACAAAGGAATCTAGAGTCTTGGTACAGCCTTCTGAAGAAAGTGGTCTAGAGTCTCAGTAAGGCATTTCCCTTTAAATTACTAATTCTCACTTGAACACTATTCAGCAAAATGACAATGTCTCAGTTTCTCTTTTGATATTTATTCATTTGGTATTACTGATGCCACTTATCCCTTTTTGATATCAGATTCCTGATGCTAATACATAATTGAAGTATTTACTATCCACTTGTGTGGCTTAAAATGTCTTTATCTTAGAACTGCCAACCTCTGATTAATTGACAGCTGAATTTAAAACTATTTTGGTGGTTCAGCAATCATTATTGATTTCTTTGATATTACACATTTGCTAATGAGTTTTCTTTTCCTCTCTCTGCCTTTTCGTCTTTCTCTCTTCTTAAAAAAATATTAACATACAATGCAATAGAAATAATATATATAAAAAAAACTGTCCCACACAGAATTCAAACTTGAAATACTAATTAATCTTCCTGACTTATATGAAGGCCTGTGTCTATGTTAGACCATCTGTGCACACACATATTCCCACATACATTGCCAAAAGTTGATTTCTAATTACCAGCTAAAATTAACAGAAATCTTGCATTTTACCCACATTTCATTTTTTTTCTGTATTCTATCAGTGATTTTCAATGAAATATATATAAATGAATAAAAACAGAAAAAAAAAATCTTTTTTTTTGTTTTCTCCACTTTTTGGAATAATTGGGGTCTCATTTGGGTTTTAATTAATACCCTACAATATATATATATATATATATAATATATATAATAGAAATTGATACAACATTACAATACCAGCCAAGAAAACAAAATTTTACTAATATTCTTCCAAACATGATTTTATCTATTAAAAAATAGATAGATCTTTTCAAGTGAAATTCAACAAAAAATCACACACAATATATATATATATATCGTACCAGGCACGTTTGATGTGGCCAAGCACAAGATAAGGGCAGTTAAATTAATGGTTGAAAATACATAAAAAGCCATTAAATGGGGGGTGGGTATACTATTTATATAATTAAACTTTGTTATAAATTAAAAGAGAGAACTGTGGCTATAGTATAAACTCACACACACATATGTTTAAAGCCGATGTTTAAAGGCGTAGAAATATGTAAGTGCAATTTTGATTTTTGTTTTTTATTTTTTTTAAAAAGAAAAAGATAACTCCAAAATGTATTTATAATTTTAAATATTTTGTTTGTTGAAGAAACAGTGTTTAATTAACAAATTGTTATTCTCTATTTATATTTTTGAGTGTTTACAAAATGTAAAAAGAAAAATTTTAAATATTACTGTTAATTAAAAATATTTAAGAATAATTTCAAAATTGAAGTTTTAATGGTCATTTTTCTCTTCAGTTGCATTTTAGCAAATCATGTTTTAAATTTAAGAAAAGCCTAAAGGCACTCTGGCTTCCTGTCCACACTAAAATAATTTTAACAGGACAAAAGAGTTTAATTAGACTTGCGATAATGCGTGGAAAGAGGAATGTTCAAGTTATATGAAACAACTGTTTGTTAAAACAGAAAAAACTTCGATTCTGATAATGTAATTAATCAAGAGTAAAAAGATGTTATCATTTCTTAATTGTGATCTGAATGGAGATATAAAAAAATAAGAAAAAAGCTAATTGGAAATCAAATTCTTAAAACAATTAGTAAAACCAATTCAATGAGATTTAATTAATTTTTGTGTATGGAGGTGGGATATCTGTTCTGAAATTGTGAGAGGGCAATTGACTTTGGCTTTTCAAAGAAGGCAGTTCATCTTAGCTTTTCTAAGAGAGCAGTCTAACTTTTTCTTGTCAAAGAAAGCAGTTCACATTTGCAAATCTTATTGGGGAGCTAATGCTATTCTGAAACATGCGAAGTCATGCAACTGTTTTAATCATGATGATCCTAATACCTTGCCATCATTGAAATAACCTAGCAGTTAACCGTTCAGTTGATTCTGATGGAAGCATAACTACAACACACCATCGAAGCCTGCAGTTAACCTAGGATCCTTAAACCAATAAAGGACAATTGATATCATTTAATATTCTGTTGAATATCCGTTCTCCAACTTAAAGATGCCCAAAAAGCATTCGCTTGCAGATAAAATGATCATGGAATAGAAGCCAACTCCAGCGCGTCCGTCCAGCTCCCTCCCACTGTCCCACAAGAATGTAAATGCCGAGATCCAAGCACCAAGGTGATGATGATCAATTCTATGAACCTATAATGCAGTCAAGTCCTGCCCTTGCCGCAGTAGATGAACATATAGCCCACTCAAAACCCATACAAGAATGAAACTTATAGACTTTATCGGGTACACTATTTTTTTTGTGTTTATTTTATTTTAAACTTAATACCCATTTCATAAATATATATTTAATGTACATACGTACATAAACACAACTGTATATAACTTGTTAATTTTTCCTTATTTACGTAATGCATATGTGTGAGTTTACTTATAATCCACAGATCACTATCTCACGTATAATTATTTGATTTATTTTCTTATTAAGAAAGAAATTTCCCTTTATTTAGTTTATTTATAATCCACAGATCATTATATCTCACGTAAAATTATTTAATACATTTTCTGATTTAAGAAAGAAAAAATTTCTTTCATTTAATGTAATTATTGCTCTATTAAGTATTTCTTTATGATTAGTTTTGTTTTATTAATATGATTTATGTAATGTATAATATGCGTTGTATATTTATTGAATTTTGGAACTTTAATTTTATATTTATGTTATAAATGGTAGGGGGTATTGGTTTAATAAAAGATTTTATAATTTAAAAGTGACTACTGCCATATATTCCATATTTTTTTCATCATTTACTTTCTCTAACCCCATATTAGTTAGTTATGCGAGTTTTCCGAGCCCCAATTCTTTTAACTGAGTATAAGAGTATGCTGAGCTAGCAAATGGGATACCTTCTTACCGGAACCTAAATCTTTATTTTCACGAGGATACTTATTTATTATTTTTTTATAAATAATTATTTATCGGCACACATGCCCTAATATCATTTGAACTTGCATATCCTTTCGGGAGGAGAGTTAAATTTCCTTCTGGGAACGGCGTGAGAGGTTGATTTAGAGTCATCCCCCAAAGGTATGTAAGAGTCAACCTTTCCATAAGTATCTTCTGTGTCCGTAACACTGTTACGGTAAAGTTTTGAATTTCTTCTTACTCCGGCATGTCACCATATTTTCCCTCAAGTTCGGTTTATGCGCATGTTCATATTAACGGAGTAAACGTTAACCGGTATAATATATATATAATATACAAAACAAAATAACCTTCCCATCATTCACTTGAAAAACCATGATTGTAAAGAAATTTTAGTAAAATTTTGTATTTTGGCTTGAATGTTATATGTATTTCTATTTTATTTATAATTACTAGTATAGAATTAGGTAGTATTTAATTTTTATTATATATATATTTAGTGAGTTTGTGTTTATAGATTAATTAAATTGAATACAATGATTTCTATTTTTGTTTATTTAGGAAAATATAAAAATTTATTACTCATTATCCAAAAATTTCATAAGTAACATATTTCATCCACTAAGGGTCCTTTATAGTTTTGGTGGTGAGGTCTCTGGGGGTAAAGAAATGACATGTCAGAAATGTCTCTTCCTGTTGTTTGTATGATCCAATCTTTATATTTGTAAATGTAAGTATGTACAGCAGGCTCCATAGATTTTCCACATTCATTGCCCCATGATACAATTCCAACTATATGCCATCGATTTTGAATTTTTATTTGAACTGGCCCACCAGAATCACCCTAAAAATAATAAAAAAATACATATAAATATATATTGATGTGATGCAATATGTATTTTCATTAAATAAAGTCAGAAGTATCTGTACATAGGGTTTAAACACAGAAATCTTATTAATCAAGTTAAAGACATAATCAGAATTAGATATACTGCTATAATCCTATCCACTCATTTTTCCTTATTGCTAATTATTTCTCTAATCCTGGTTTATCTCTCTGTTCTTCCTATCTCATTTTAATTATAATATTCTTCCATTGTTTTGTCTTCATAATTTTATTATAAAGATCTAAATACAATTCATAATTTTTTTATTGTATTTTAATTCTTTTTACATTTAAATTTCTCCTACTGAACATAATTTATTCATATCCTCTAAGCATGCTAGATTTCCAAAGAAGTTGTTCTATATTCTACCTTTCTGCAATTAAATAAACTATTTTTACAATCTAACACGTCTTTCTCTGACATCTAAAGCTTCTATTTTTGCATAAATATTAATAAGTTCTATTTAGTCTTATATATTCTCTTATATAGATATATTTCTTCTATAAGTTAATATAAGCTTTATTATGAATTAAAAGTATTCAATGTTTTTAATGCTCTGCAACATATAAAATATGCATGCATTTTCCCTGCCAAAATCAATAATTTATAAATAATAATGAAATGGTGTTTGCTTAATTTACGAATATTGGTTTGTCACTCTTATAATATAATTTTATTTATCATCTTAATACTTAAGGTCGTAATTATAAATTTATTTAACGCACATTGATTATGTAAGTAATTTTTACTAAGGCAATAAACCTTTAAGCATGTGCACATGAAAATGTGAAGGTAGGAACCTCTAAAGGTCTTAACCACAAGCTGCCCTAGTAAATATTACTTAATACTTAATGTTATGTCAAATCATTTAATTGTCTCTTTTATTAGATAAATAAAAAAAAGTCAAATTTAATTAATGAAAATTTATTGATCCATTAAATATTTCATCTGCCATTAGGATATGGGAATGTCCAAAAAAAAAGAAAGTCATTAAATCAAATGAATCTTTAAAAAGAAAGTAATTCCTCAATTTTTGGGGGAAATGTCCTATGACTTCCAACAATCATTCTTGTATTTCTCTTTTTAATATGCAGATCATTATATTTTTTAAGTAATGGTGTTTAATGTCTAAATATTTAGATTTTGCAAACCTATCTTAAAGAATGAGGTTTTAAAATTTAATGGCCACATAAGGATTATCTAAAAAATGATAAAACTACTAAACACTTTCTATTTTACAATGTTGTACATTAGTCTTATATAAACATTGTCACAACAATTACATATTTTAACTTCTCTTTTCTTTCTCAACATGTAGCATTTAAAATAGCTGTCTTTTAATATTATAATAAGTGCCCTGCATTGTTAGAAGCAGTAGGTAGAGGGTCTGACTTGGGATTGAAAAATCCCACAATTGATTCTGGTGCTTGTAGGTCTAGCACTTCAACTTTTTATGAACCCTCAAGAAAACATCACATGACCACCATTTCTTATGCTTGCTCATAACTGTTATTAAAATAGGCAAAACTATCCATACAGTAGTGCCACTCAGTGCAAGCCAGAGTAATCAATGGATGCCAGAAGGCAAACCAGAAACTAGTTTGGGGATATTGGATCAGTAGGAACTAGATTTGTATTTTATGCACAAGGCTTCTGGCATCCATTGATCCCTCTGGCTTGCACTGAGTGGCGCTACTGTATGGAAAGTTTTGCCTGTTTTAATAACCCTCAAGCAATAAAACCACATGCATTTTTTTTATTAGAATAATGATTTTTTAACATTCTCTCTACTGTGTTTAAGATATCATTTTGTTTTAATCTCTCCTAAAGTACTTTACAATTTTTTTTCTTTCAATAATATATATATATATATAAAATAACGAATCTTCTCCTGAGATCTTTGCATTTATCTGGAAGCTGATTACCTTGCTTGTAAAGGTACAAATTAATCACTTTTTTCTTAAATTTTTATGCTTGCTACAATCGAAAGTAAATAACTGTAAATATTCACTGATATACATATAAACACAATACATTTATATTTACTGCAAATATATTTTGTGTACTACTTTTCAAAGCTATTCATGCAGTACAATTAAATTTAAAAAAAGGAAATAAATGTTTAAAACAAAGATAATAAGTAAATGATTAAACATCTCTTCATATTTTTCCAACCTATTTATAAATAATTCCTCAAAAGACTTTATGTAATTTATTTTTTTGTAAATATAATTACTAATTTATGAACATAAAAAAATCATTTTTAAAAATTTTAAATGTTACACGGATTTATCATATGACTTCAGCTGACAAATTATTGTGTCAGCAGCATATGTTTTTCATTTTAACAGTCCACCTTACAATAAACTTTATAAACTAATACATGCCAAATGATAGTGCTTAGTAATTTCTCATTCAGTACTGTTCTTTACAATATCTCAGACTAATTTTGCAATTATGGTTTTTGTCAGTGAGAAATTTTGGAACTTATAACTGTGCAACTTTTATTCTGAAACTATTATTGTCATCAGTTCAGACTTGTTTTATGTTTATTGATTATAGAATGCATATACTTAATTTTTAATTGGAATTATATTTTTTTTTCATAATTAAGATTTACATCATTAACCTTTAATAATAGTTTTAACAAGGCTGTAAACCTTAGCAATGAGCGTCTGAAAAAATCGTCACTAGGGACCTCTGTAGGTCTTTAAAACACATGCTTACGCTATGAAGAAAAGAGAGAATCTTCTTTACTTCGACCTACTTTTATATATAAATAGGTGAGGGAAGTGATCAACGAAAATACCTTGCTCCACTTCTTCAACTGTTTGTACAATTTACAAAGATAATGCAAAAATAAACAGCAGTAAAGCATTATCATATTATTTATTCAGACTTTTACATGACCCACAACTCTCAGTGCCATCTGATATTGCTGACCCACCTGCTCACACACATGTTGAAAAGATAAATAATTATCAATATATATATTTCATGCTAAACCAACACTCATCAGTCTTTTCAACATGTGTGTGATCAAGTGGGTCAGCAATATAAGATGGCACTGAGAGTTGTGGGTCATGTAAAAGTCTGACTTCGAATCCTGCATATATTACATATATGAATGCAGGTGTAAACCTTACAATGTATTAACTTATTATTTATTGTAAATTTGAAGCTTTTCACTTTCTAAAGTGTTCTTGCAAAGTTTGGTGTGGTGATAAAATGGCCAACTTCAGAAATCTGAGTTCATCCATTACAGCTTCTTGTGTACCTCTGTGTATATATGATACTCAAATTTCATGTACATTCCCAAACAATAAACTAGTTTGTTATTAATTGTATTTATTTATTGAACTATTTTCATCATCTAATAAAAAGTATTGAGTGTTTATAGAAAAAAATAAACTTTTATTTAAATTTTCAAAGTACATCCAGCTGTTAGTAACAGCACCTGGGTTAATATATGCACAACATTCTGAGAAGTAATATTCTCCTCTCTTTTTCAAGTGTTGTTGGGCTAACCAGTGATAATACTAGAAAAGGAATCAAACCTGAAATCTTAGATTTTAGGGTATTGAATTTTAAGGTGATGCACTAATCCACTGAATTATCCTGCATATCACGACAGTCAGTAGAAATTTCACATACTTACTTTTGAGATTCCTTCTGATTTTTTCAATTTTTCTTAAAAGCAAAGTTTATTAGTAGTGTCTATTCATTATATATAGTCATACTAAGTTGACTTATATAGTTATTTGCCATTGTAATGTGAGCTTCTTTGTACTTTTTTCTATCTATCCAATAATGTTGTATTTTCCCAATTGAACATATGTTCACTGATACATACATGAAGCAGTACATTAGACACATTTGTTTCTTGTTATCATCAGTTTATGATTTTGAAATCACTGTTCAATGGGATCATTGGTCTCATCAATGTCTCACATGCACATTATTTTCTATTTAGCATTTCAAGTTTAGGCTTTTTAAATGTATTCCTTGTAGTCTGGTATACCCATTGGAGATTTTTATTCATTTGACTGCTATTTTTGATATGTATGGATATAATATAGTATCAATAATTGTTTTTTTTCTATTGATTGTTTTTATTGCCTATTAAAGGCTTTCATAATAACATTTGATGGATAAACATTTTTCATAAAAGTTTGTTCTATATAGATCTTTTCTTTTACCAAATTGCTGATTTCTGAAAAAAATCTTTTGCTCTGTTTTATTGTGATTGTATAATTCCATGTTTTATGTTTCTAGTGTGATTGTATGTATATGCTATGCATTTTTCTGGATGTGTGTTTTTTGTAAAGTATAGTTTTGATTGTGTTATGAGGAACTCTTGTTACAAAAACATCGAAAGACAATTTTTGTTCTTGTTCAGTTGATGTGTTTTCAGAAAGTTTGTAGTGGTGTTCCACATTGTAACCATACTACAAATGTATCAACAACATAGTGAAGTAAAATTTTGGGTGAATATGGGGTAGAATTTATGGCTGTGGTTTCAAGTTCTTTGATGTAAATGTTCCTAATCAGGGAGGACAATGGTGAACCTATAGCCATTCTTTGATTTTGTAGGAATAATTTTGTCTTGTATTAAAAGTTGTTGCTATGCAGAATGTTAATGGTTCCATTACACTATCATTAGGAAGAATTGTTCTGGTTTGCAAGCTAATATCACCATTTACTTTATTTTTTTACAATATGTAATGCTTGTTTACATGATACATATTAAAAAAAAACTACCCACATCAAAGCTTACTAGTATGCCAGTTATTTCAATTTTCATGGTTTTCCTTAATCCTACAATGTCTGAAATCTCTGACAAAGTACTGGGTCTTATATGCTAAAGAACTGAATACTTTGAGAAGAAATTGTGACAAATTTTGGCAAGATACATTTCTAAAACTAACAATTGGTCTTAATGGAACATGATATTTATAAATATTAATTGCTGAAATATATTAGTTGACTTTTTTCTGAATCAGTGAAGGACCTGTAATGTTTTCTGTACTTTGTTTCTGTACTTGGTATCAGATTTTTTGCACTTTTCAGTATTGGCCTGCACAGATGAGTTCTTGTATTTTATTGTTATAATGAGTTGCATCCATTACAACTGTTGCACTGCCTTCACCAGCAGAGAAAATGATTGTAAATTTATCTACTTTGAGAGATTTAATTGCTTTTTTTTAATGTAGCATATGTTTGACTTCATTTTTTTTGAAAGTCAGTTCCTTTTATTCTCCAGTGTAAATCTGCTATTTTTTTTAAAGTTAATTTTTGAGTAACTTTCTTAATGGCTGTCGTTATATCTAGTAAACGGATATTAGATCATGTGATAGCAAAGTTTAATTCTTTTTTGAGAACAGAACTTTCAGCACCTGTTAGATTATTAGAACTGAGATTTTTTGACAGAAGCCTGAACTGTTCTTGATACATTATGACTTTTAATATGCCCATATAGGCTTGTAAATTTTTGTCACAGATTCTAGACATATAGAATTAATCAAGAACATGAAAATTGAAAGAACTGACATACTAGTAAACTCTGATGTGAAAAGTTTTTCCAGAAATGTACCATTCTAGTATGTGTGCAGCACAACTGTTCCCAAAAGCTATAAAGTGTTTTTACAAAATAGATAAATAAAAACAAATGAGCTGAGTGCTTTCAAAGGATCTTGCCTTCATAATCATAGCTTGCTAATATGTTTAATGATATGAAAATATGCTAATTCCATTTCTTCAATAAAGCATAGTACATGTCCTTTCTGTTTATGACATCTTTGTCTCATGAGATGAAGAAGGCCTCTTTGATTTTTCTTTTAAGGTCATGTTTCTCTCTACACATGATTGGCGAATTGTCTGGAATACACTCATGATGACTTCTGCTCTAGTGCTGAAAGAAAACTGAATAAGTGGAAGGATCATTGAGGGTTCTATTGTACATGTTTTTCTTTATCGAAGAAATGGAATTAGCATATTTGCATATCATTAAACATATTATCAAGCTATGATTATGAAGGCAAAATCCTTTGAAAGTGCTCAGCTCATTTGTTTTTATTTATCTATTTTGTAATAACACTTTATAGCTTTTGGGAACAGTTGCGCCACACACGCACATGTGCTAGAATATATATATATTTCCCCAAAGTAAAAAATTATTTGAGCAATATACCATGTGAAAAAGCTTTGTCTACCATAAAAAAAATTAAATTGGGATAATAGTTTACAGACCAGAACAACTCTTTCTATTGATGGTATAATGGAACTATTAGCATTCTGCATAAAAACAACCTACTTTCAATACAAAACAGAATTTGTTCAACCAAATCAAAGAATGGATATGGACTCACCATTCTCATCCCTCATTGGCAACATTTACATTAAAGAACTTGAAAATACATCTATAAAGACTATCCCATGTCCATCTAAAGTTTGGCTTTGCTATGTTGGTGATATATTTGTTGTATTACCACATGGGGAAGCATTATTACAAACTTTCTGGAAACACATCAACAACATATATACTTCAGTTAAATTCACAGAGTCAGAAGAAGAAAAAATGGCTTTCTTAGATGTTCTTATGATATGACTCCCTCATAGCAAAATCAAAACTACAATTTACATAAAACCCTTGCATGCAGAAAAATACCATATACATCCAATTGCACTAGAAATTCAAAACGCAGAATTATACAATCACTATGGAATAGAGGAAAAGAAGTTTGTTCAGAAACTAGCAATTTGAAAAAAGAAAAGACCTACATAAAACAAACTCTTATAAAAAATGGTTCCATCAGTTATTATTTAAAAAAATTTAAATAGACAACAAAAAAAAAATCAAAAGAAAAAATTTAAAAATTGGTACTGTAATGTATCCATACATACCCAATAAAACAGTCAAATTAAAGGAAATCAACAGTCAGTGTAAATTCAGAACAGCTTTCCAAACAATACCACAATTATGAGGAATCCTAACATATATAAATACTAACCTTGAAATGCTATAAAACAAAAGCTGCATCTATGAAATACCATGATAATGTGGAAGGATGTATATCAGTAAGACCACTTTCCCCATTACAAGGCAATTGCAAGAGCACAAACTGATGATAAGAAAAGAGAAAACAGATGGGTCTAAGGTAGCAGATGTATGTACCAATGAATACATATTCAGTTGGGCAAATACAAAAATGTTGCATAGAGAGGAAAGGTACACAAAAGAAAATACAAAGTAACAGATCACATGTCAATGGTGAATAATTTCATAAGTCAACCTAGCATGCCTATTCATAATGTCTGGACATCATTAATTATTTAACCTTGCTCTTAGGGAAGGATGTAGTAATCAAGAGAAGAACCTCATAGATAAGTATGTGAATTTTCTACTGACAGTTGCCTTTGTTAGAATGGCTCAGTTGATTAGAGTTATGTGTTAAAATTCAATATTTAACAATCTAAGGGGCCAGGTTTGATTCCTATGTTATTACTGTCATTGGTCTAGCCAGAAATACTTTTATGAAGAGAGGGGAATGATATCTCTCAAAGCATTATGGGTATACTAACATGTGTGCAATTACTGACAGTTGCATTTATTTTGAAAATTTAAATAAAGTGAAATTGTTCTAAAGACATTCAATACTTTAAATAAGATAATGTAAATAGTCCAATATATTAATACACCTAAAATAAAATCACCACAAACCGTCAGGAAAATAGAAATTTGTTATTATTGTTATTATTAAATCCGTCTATATGCTTTAATGTGATGGTTAAATTATTATATTTAACATTTGAAAGTTGTTGTGTGATTCGCAATTGAATAGAAGGAATAAAAATGTCAGTTTTGTCAATATAACAATAGAGATTATAATATTACATGTCCCATATGCTCGAACCATATTATCATCATAGTCATTATATTATTATTATCATTAATTAAAATTTAAGATTAAACAAAAAATACATAAATAGAACTAAAAAATTTAACATTCTTTATTAGCATTTTTCAAATTAAAGGACATTTAAAAATCACTCCAGAGATTGAGTAACATAAAAGAAAATACTTCCCAGAATACCAGTTATCTAAAGTTTTTATATTTATTAAGGCAATAAACCTAAAGCTTGTGCAGTTAAAAATGTGAAGTTAGGGACCTCTACAGGTCTTAACCACAAGCTTATGCATTGGAAGAAATATGAAACTTTTCTTCATTATTTTACTGGTTAAATTAGTTAGACATCTTAACTACTATTAAAAGGATAGTATCTGGACTGGCTATGAACCTGCTATTGAAAAAAAAAAAACCGTTTATTTAGAAATCCTGGACTACTTAAAAATAATTCCATTTTCTATATATATATCCAAACTCCTGAATATACAATTGATTAGCTAGTACACTTACTATTGCAGTAGTTGTTTCCATATGTATAATAATATTTTTTTTTATTGTAAGTAATAAACTTTATTAAAACACAACATATTTACATAATTACAAGATAAATTTCTAATTCAAACAAAAAGGAACAGCATTATCCTTCACTTGTCCATTATACACATTGCATCATGTTCACTTAACTTTCCTGTCACCTATTAATTGTCACTAATTACGATTTAGATCCTTTTTCTTTAACAACAACATTACAATTCTTTATTATATGTTTTATTCCCAGATTTCACATTTGGAGAGAGCAATTCATCCCCAAACACATTGGAAGGTTTGCTGGGGCCAATATTTTAGACATAAGTTAAAGTAATTCTCCCAATCATTATCATTTTTTTTCAACCAATTGAATTTCTTATTATTAAATAAAAGTGATAATAATATATGGATTTACTAAAACATCATATATAAAATTAAGAGCGTGCTAATAGCTCTAAACAAGCTTTTTTTTATTTATTTATGATAAATGCTACTACAAGAGAAGGCATTCAAATCATTTTTATTTTAAATGGTCCCCATCCCCAGACCGGTTTCGACCTATGGGTCTCTTCAGTGAGGAGTTGGGACATTAGATCTAAAAAACCAACTCAAGCAAAGCATTTATCTAAAAGATAATTGTTAGAAGAAGATCTGAAACTTTTAGACATCTACATGTCTTTAAAGTCAGCTCTCCAATTGAAAAAATCATATGGGACTGAACTTAATTCAGATACTCCATATATTAGTAGGCTTAGGTCTTTAATTTAGCTAAAGCCACAACAGCAAAATAATAATAGTAATAGTAACAAGTCAGATGTCACATGACTTATATATAGCTTGCACTTACAAATATGTAAAATTAAGAGCATGCTAATAGCTCTAAACAAGCTTTTTTTTAATTTATGATAAATGCTACTACAAGAGAAGGCATTCAAATCATTTTTATTTTAAATGGTCCCCATCCCCAGACTGGTTTCGACCTATGGGTCTCTTCAGTGAGGAGTTGGGACATTAGATCTAAAAAACCAACTCAAGCAAAGCATTTATCTAAAAGATAATTGTTAGAAGAAGATCTGAAACTTTTAGACATCTACATGTCTTTAAAGTAAGCTCTCCAACTGAAAAAATCATATGGGACTGAACTTAATTCAGATACTCCATATATTAGTAGGCTTAGCTCTTTAATTTAGCTAAAGCCACAACAGCAAAATAATAATAGTAATAGTAACAAGTCAGATGTCACATGACTTATATATAGCTTGCACTTACAAATATGTAAAATTAAGAGTGTGCTAATAGCTCTAAACAAGCTTTTTTTTATTTATGATAAATGCTACTACAAGAGAAGGCATTCAAATCATTTTTATTTTAAATGGTCCCCATCCCCAGACCGGTTTCGACCTATGGGTCTCTTCAGTGAGGAGTTGGGACATTAGATCTAAAAAACCAACTCAAGCAAAGCATTTATCTAAAAGATAATTGTTAGAAGAAGATCTGAAACTTTTAGACATCTACATGTCTTTAAAGTCAGTTCTCCCACTGAAAAAATCATATGGGACTGAACTTAATTCAGATACTCCATATATTAGTAGGCTTAGCTCTTTAATTTAGCTAAAGCCACAACAGCAAAATAATAATAGTAATAGTAACAAGTCAGATGTCACATGACTTATATATAGCTTGCACTTACAAATATGTAAAATTAAGAGTGTGCTAATAGCTCTAAACAAGCTTTTTTTTTTTTTAATTTATGATAAATGCTACTACAAGAGAAGGAATTCAATCATTTTTATTTTAAATGGTCCCCATCCCCAGACCGGTTTTGACCTATGGGTCTCTTTAGCTAAATTAAAGAGCTAAGCCTACTAATATATGGAGTATCTGAATTAAGTTCAGTCCCATATGATTTTTTCAGTTGGAGAGCTGACTTTAAAGACATGTAGATGTCTAAAAGTTTCAGATCTTCTTCTAACAATTATCTTTTAGATAAATGCTTTGCTTGAGCTGGTTTTTTAGATCTAATGTCCCAACTCCTCACTGAAGAGACCCATAGGTCGAAACCGGTCTGGGGATGTGGACCATTTAAAATAAAAATGATTTGAATGACTTCTCTTGTAGTAGCATTTATCATAAATAAAAAAAAAAAAGCTTGTTTAGAGCTATTAGCACGCTCTTAATTTTACATATTTGTAAGTGCGAGCTATATATAAGTCATGTGACATCTGACTTGTTACTATTACTAAAACATCATATAATAACTATTTTCTAAGCTTAAAAAGCTGTTAAAGCAGTAGCAAGCTCTCCATTCAATACTGTCAACCAGTGTAAGTCTTAGTAATATAACAAATGCAAAAAGATTTGTGCATAAAGTCTCTACCTGGTACCTACTTATTCTATATCCCCTGAGTAGTTTTTAGATTGTGGTATTTATCTGTAAAGAGCATTAGATCTGAGATATTAAAATTTAATGTAACCCTCCAGCAGTCAGCCACCTTTTTCCTATTTAGTTAATTGTGAACTATGAGGAAGGTTTAAACAGTAATGTTTTTAATTCAAACTCTTATGTAATCACATAGATCTGAAGATCTGAACTCAGTTTAGTATCTGTTTATTTTTGGAACGTTTGATTTTTTAAAGATCACCATCATCCAATGGCAAGGATATATATAAAACCACTAAAACATTACATGATCATCACTTCATGCTCTTACACAAGTTGATAAAATGGTAGCAAAATCTTCCTACAGTTTTGCACAAACCATCTTACATCCATTGATTAGCAAATCATCCCCAAGGTGATACTACTATATGGAGAATTTACTACTGTTTTAACAACTTATGAAAGTGTAGGAAAGGGTGATCATGTGTTGCCTGTTGGGTGGTGATGATCATTGTTTTAAAATAAACAAAGATATCAACATGTGTAGATACTGATTTGGGTTCAGATCTATTAGCTATACAAGTGAATGATCTTGTATTGAAAACATTACTGGGTTTTCATTTTGGCTCTTAGCTCTATAGTTAATTAAATGGATAAAGGGGGGCAGATGGATGGCTACACTATATTATAAGGTCTCAGATCCAAGACTCCTAACTGATGAAAAGTACAAGCTAGAATCTAGTCTTGAATAATGGATGAGTAGGCACTAGATAGGAATTTTATACACAAATATTCTTGCAGCCATTGGTTTCTAATACTGGCACTAGGTGACACTACTCTATAAAAAGTTTTTTACTATTTTAATATATACTTTCATAAAAATATGTTAATAATGTACAAATAAAAACACTCATTATTACAATCACCATCCTGAATAACATAAAACCATATCCAGTATCTACTTTTATTATTAAACAGAAGCTATCAAAAATCATATTTTATTTACAGCTAATGATAATTGTTGCTTCCATATGGAGACATATGCAAGTTTTAGAGTAAACCAAGAAAAGTGTTGACTTTCATATTCTGTGTAAAAGCTGTAATCAGCAAGTATAAAATATTAAAATTTAATTACAGTTATTAATACCTTACAGCATCAAAAGCAGCCCTATTTTTCTAATTGCACATAAATGACTGTAAAGATACTGAAGTCTTTCTTTTGAAGAATAATTTAATGGTTCACTCATCCTGAAAATTCTGCATTGCTTGAATAAATAACACATAGGTCTGTAACCCAAAGATTTTTAACATTTTACTTTTGAGCCTGTCACTAATATTATATTAGAAGAATAAAATAATTCTTGGTTATCTCAATAACATAGCTCATTAACTCAAGATAATCATTGATAACATGTTCATAATAAAATTTATTTATCATCTTGATTTACATGTTAAAATATAAATTAAAGAGGCCATTACATTTTTTTAAGTGTATGAAAGATTCATAAATTTTGTAAATACAATAGAATATTAATAATAAGCATAATAAACAATCATCATAAACAAGCATAACAATTGTAATTTTCAAATAAAATAAAAAAGAGTAATCAGAGAGAATAAAACAAATACTATACTGAAAATGAGTTTTTTTTTTTGTGATGACTATAGAAATCAGTCTCAGAAACACAAATCATGCCAATCCATTTTGTTATTTGCTCAATATTTTATAATGTTGCATTTTAATTTCTTTATCAAGCAACTTTCTTTATGAAATATTTCAATACTATGTCTAATCCTACTTCTCTAATGTTTTCTATTCTCTCCATATCTTTCTAATGCAAACAACTAACATTGTACTTTTTAATATGTCTCTGAGATAATTCTTATAATGTAGATCTTACAAAAATCATGGTCATGTTTACCACAAAGCAACCCTTTAAGAAATCTTCCATTGTTCATTCATCTTACATGTATGGGTCAATAACATTGTGATTTTACAATTGTCAATATTATAGTATCACTTTGATAATGTTCCTGATCTTGCCATTGTATTTTTAAAATTTTATGGAATATCCTTAATAGAAACTTTTGTAACATCTTTACATTGGCATTGATAGAATACCCAAAAGTAAGAACTTTACATAATAAATAATTTAATTAATGCAATTATTTTCTTGTGACAAAATATTTTGTCTTTTAACATAATGAAAACTCGTCAATACATTGAAGTGTGTTGGTCTTCATTATTTAAGTCATCCACATTTCTATTTATAAAATTACCAAGATATTTAATATAGTTTACATTCTCAAGTTCATGACCACCCAAGATAAAGATTGCTAAGAAATGTTTTTTTCCATACCTGGCTGATGGAAAACTAGTGTTTAGGAAACAAATCTGTATATCAAAGTATTTATATGTTTTATTCAGAACATAAAGTGTATTATGTAAATTGTCTTTAGAATTGGAAAATATAACACAATAATTAGCGTACTTTAAATCCAGAATTAAAGAAGAAATTTTTATTTTTGTTTTAATCAATTCAAATTAAAATTTTTATTACCATGTCTTTTTGATATGAGCACAGACTTTCACACAACCCACCACTATCCTAAGTCATCCACATTTCTATTTATAAAATTACCAAGATATTTAATATAGTTTACATTCTCAAGTTCATGACCACCCAAGATAAAGATTGCTAAGAAATGTTTTTTTCCATACCTGGCTGATGGAAAACTAGTGTTTAGGAAACAAATCTGTATATCAAAGTATTTATATGTTTTATTCAGAACATAAAGTGTATTATGTAAATTGTCTTTAGAATTGGAAAATATAACACAATAATTAGCGTACTTTAAATCCAGAATTAAAGAAGAAATTTTTATTTTTGTTTTAATCAATTCAAATTAAAATTTTTATTACCATGTCTTTTTGATATGAGCACAGACTTTCACACAACCCACCACTATCCACACTATCTCATAACACTGATACACTCGAACACATATATATTGAAAAGATAAATAATCACCAATATACGTATTTCATGCTAAACCAACAATCATCAGTTTGTCCAGATTACCATCTTTTCACATATATGCTATAAGTGCTCAGATATATATTAAGATAGCCAAACCTCATACTCTAATGGACAGGCTTCAATCTACTCCACACTCCAACTCTTCAACTGTCCATCCAATTGAAAATCTGATGATGGAATGCTCAAAGGCCATCCTGAGGCTGAGATTCTTGTCACACCCATGTTGACCTTTAAATAAACAGCCTATAAACAATTCCAAAAGATAACGTCATAAAAATTGAACACAATTTTGAAGCAAGTGCACATTTTTGTTTAATACTTAGTTTTTAATTAAAATGCCTCAGATTTTCCATCTACAGTAATAATCCTTCCCATAAATCTTGAAAAAGCTATATTTTATAAATAAATTGTAGTGGGCAACCAACTAATTTCAACAATGGCATAACACTATCTTATTAGCTAAATCACATACCTTGCATAAATCAATAAAAGCCAAATATAAATCAGTCTTATCCCATCCCCTATTTTCTCAACAACAACAAAAAAACATGTTTGTAGTATTTTTGATTTTTTAAAACTACAATAGAGTATCTGGTAACCATTCTTTTATGGCTGAAATAAAGTTTTTCAACAAATTTTTGAAATAATTTACTCTGTAATAAATAATAATTGTATTCCATGACAATTACTGCAATCATTTTATTCCTTTTGTTTTTAAAAAATTGGAATTAATAAAAACATTTTAAATACTGATAGCTCAATTTTGTGGTTTTGAAGCTAACATATCATTTATCATATTTTAAAACTTTTTAAAGCATTTTTAAAAAAAATTGCAGCCGCTGCACTTGACTTCACTAATCCAAATTTAAATTAGTAAATAAAACGAATACATCATTAAAAATTCAAAATACAGCAAAACTCTCCATATAGTAGTGCCATCTTGTGCTAACAAGAGCAATCAATGGATGCCAGAAGGCTTGTGCATAAAATCCCTATCTAGTGCCTACTCATCCAATATCCCCAGACTAGTTTCTGGCTTGTGGCCTTCATCAGTGAGGAGCCTTGGATCTGAGAGCACTGCACCTAGATCTTAGGATCTAATGCAACCCTCCAGCACCCACCTTTTAACTCTATTTAACTACAAAACTGTGAGAATGAAATTGAAAACACTATCAATATTTTCAATCCAAGCTCAATAGCTTATGTAGTCATATGGGTCTGAACTCAATTCAGTACCCTTACATTTTGGTGTCTTTGGCTCTTTAATAACCATAGCCACCACTATCCTATTAGGCAGGATTGGTGTTAAACCACTAAACATCACATGATCACTATCTCATACTAGCACAATAATTGTTATAAACAATTCAAAATACAGCAAAACTCTCCATATAGTAGTGCCATCTTGTGCTAACAAGAGCAATCAATGGATGCCAGAAGGCTTGTGCATAAAATCCCTATCTAGTGCCTACTCATCCAATATCCCCAGACTAGTTTCTGGCTTGTGGCCTTCATCAGTGAGGAGCCTTGGATCTGAGAGCACTGCACCTAGATCTTAGGATCTAATGCAACCCTCCAGCACCCACCTTTTAACTCTATTTAACTACAAAACTATGAGAATGAAATTGAAAACACTATTAATATTTTCAATCCAAGCTCAATAGCTTATGTAGTCATATGGGTCTGAACTCAATTCAGTACCCATACATTTTGGTGTCTTTGGCTCTTTAACAACCATAGCCACCACTATCCTATTAGGCAGGATTGGTGTTAAACCACTAAACATCACATGATCACTATCTCATACTAGCACAATAATTGTTATAAACAATTCAAAATACAGCAAAACTCTCCATATAGTAGTGCCATCTTGTGCTAACAAGAGCAATCAATGGATGCCAGAAGGCTTGTGCATAAAATCCCTATCTAGTGCCTACTCATCCAATATCCCCAGACTAGTTTCTGGCTTGTGGCCTTATGACTACATAAGCTATTGAGCTTGGATTGAAAATATTGATAGTGTTTTTAATTTCATTCTCACAGTTTTGTAGTTAAATAGAGTTAAAAGGAGGGTGCTGGAGGGTTGCATTAGATCCTAAGATCTAGGTGCAGTGCTCTCAGATCCAAGGCTCCTCACTGATGAAGGCCACAAGCCAGAAACTAGTCTGGGGATATTGGATGAGTAGGCACTAGATAGGGATTTTATGCACAAGCCTTCTGGCATCCATTGATTGCTCTTGTTAGCACAAGATGGCACTACTATATGGAGAGTTTTGCTGTATTTTGAATTGTTTATAACAATTATTGTGCTAGTATGAGATAGTGATCATGTGATGTTTAGTGGTTTAACACCAATCCTGCCTAATAGGATAGTGGTGGCTATGGTTGTTAAAGAGCCAAAGACACCAAAATGTATGGGTACTGAATTGAGTTCAGACCCATATGACTACATAAGCTATTGAGCTTGGATTGAAAATATTAATAGTGTTTTCAATTTCATTCTCATAGTTTTGTAGTTAAATAGAGTTAAAAGGTGGGTGCTGGAGGGTTGCATTAGATCCTAAGATCTAGGTGCAGTGCTCTCAGATCCAAGGCTCCTCACTGATGAAGGCCACAAGCCAGAAACTAGTCTGGGGATATTGGATGAGTAGGCACTAGATAGGGATTTTATGCACAAGCCTTCTGGCATCCATTGATTGCTCTTGTTAGCACAAGATGGCACTACTATATGGAGAGTTTTGCTGTATTTTGAATTGTTTATAACAATTATTGTGCTAGTATGAGATAGTGATCATGTGATGTTTAGTGGTTTAACACCAATCCTGCCTAATAGGATAGTGGTGGCTATGGTTGTTAAAGAGCCAAAGACACCAAAATGTATGGGTACTGAATTGAGTTCAGACCCATATGACTACATAAGCTATTGAGCTTGGATTGAAAATATTAATAGTGTTTTCAATTTCATTCTCATAGTTTTGTAGTTAAATAGAGTTAAAAGGTGGGTGCTGGAGGGTTGCATTAGATCCTAAGATCTAGGTGCAGTGCTCTCAGATCCAAGGCTCCTCACTGATGAAGGCCACAAGCCAGAAACTAGTCTGGGGATATTGGATGAGTAGGCACTAGATAGGGATTTTATGCACAAGCCTTCTGGCATCCATTGATTGCTCTTGTTAGCACAAGATGGCACTACTATATGGAGAGTTTTGCTGTATTTTGAATTGTTTATAACAATTATTGTGCTAGTATGAGATAGTGATCATGTGATGTTTAGTGGTTTAACACCAATCCTGCCTAATAGGATAGTGGTGGCTATGGTTGTTAAAGAGCCAAAGACACCAAAATGTATGGGTACTGAATTGAGTTCAGACCCATATGACTACATAAGCTATTGAGCTTGGATTGAAAATATTAATAGTGTTTTCAATTTCATTCTCATAGTTTTGTAGTTAAATAGAGTTAAAAGGTGGGTGCTGGAGGGTTGCATTAGATCCTAAGATCTAGGTGCAGTGCTCTCAGATCCAAGGCTCCTCACTGATGAAGGCCACAAGCCAGAAACTAGTCTGGGGATATTGGATGAGTAGGCACTAGATAGGGATTTTATGCACAAGCCTTCTGGCATCCATTGATTGCTCTTGTTAGCACAAGATGGCACTACTATATGGAGAGTTTTGCTGTATTTTGAATTGTTTATAACAATTATTGTGCTAGTATGAGATAGTGATCATGTGATGTTTAGTGGTTTAACACCAATCCTGCCTAATAGGATAGTGGTGGCTATGGTTGTTAAAGAGCCAAAGACACCAAAATGTATGGGTACTGAATTGAGTTCAGACCCATATGACTATATAAGCTATTGAGCTTGGATTGAAAATATTAATAGTGTTTTCAATTTCATTCTCATAGTTTTGTAGTTAAATAGAGTTAAAAGGTGGGTGCTGGAGGGTTGCATTAGATCCTAAGATCTAGGTGCAGTGCTCTCAGATCCAAGGCTCCTCACTGATGAAGGCCACAAGCCAGAAACTAGTCTGGGGATATTGGATGAGTAGGCACTAGATAGGGATTTTATGCACAAGCCTTCTGGCATCCATTGATTGCTCTTGTTAGCACAAGATGGCACTACTATATGGAGAGTTTTGCTGTATTTTGAATTGTTTATAACAATTATTGTGCTAGTATGAGATAGTGATCATGTGATGTTTAGTGGTTTAACACCAATCCTGCCTAATAGGATAGTGGTGGCTATGGTTGTTAAAGAGCCAAAGACACCAAAATGTATGGGTACTGAATTGAGTTCAGACCCATATGACTACATAAGCTATTGAGCTTGGATTGAAAATATTGATAGTGTTTTCAATTTCATTCTCATAGTTTTGTAGTTAAATAGAGTTAAAAGGTGGGTGCTGGAGGGTTGCATTAGATCCTAAGATCTAGATGCAGTGCTCTCAGATCCAAGGCTCCTCACTGATGAAGGCCACAAGCCAGAAACTAGTCTGGGGATATTGGATGAGTAGGCACTAGATAGGGATTTTATGCACAAGCCTTCTGGCATCCATTGATTGCTCTTGTTAGCACAAGATGGCACTACTATATGGAGAGTTTTGCTGTATTTTGAATTGTTTATAACAATTATTGTGCTAGTATGAGATAGTGATCATGTGATGTTTAGTGGTTATCATTAAAAATTGTCATGTCATTTTTTATATCATTATTCAAACAATGATTAATAAATTGTTTTTTACCATTCAAATATAAATGTTATAAGATAGTGTCAAGTCAAGATTCAATGTGAAAGTGGTTTCATTTTTCAGGTATATATATATTGATTTCAGGGCATCATAAAAATGGTCTAGAATGATACCATCAGGGTATATTTGTATTTTCTTTGCAGTTTTAATCCACCAATCATTGTAAAGATTTTTTCCTCTGTCATTGATCTATTGAATTTATATTTTCACAATGAAGTTTCACATTTAATCTATTATTTTCCCAAACATAAAATGTCATGTTTTTTTAAAAAAAATAAAATCTCTAATATTATTCACGCAAAACAGAGCATAATTCTTATTTTAGTTAACAATTAATATATCTATAATACTCTCCTTAATGAATATCAATTTTCTTGTGGTTATAATTAAAAATAAGGTATTTTTAAAATGCAACTATCTTATTAATTTTGGAATCTACTAATTTATGATTTAACCAACAATATGCAATTGTAAGTGCTCAGATAATGAATGTCTTTTGTATTGTCACTTATAATAGCAATTTAACTTCCTAAACAAAGTGTTTGTGCTAGTCAATCCAAGTGCTATTGAAAACAAATCATTTAAATTTGTAATAACTTTTGGTCATATGCACATTAAAGTCCCCAAGTACAAAAATAAATGAATTTTTAACGATATTGTTATAAAAATGCTATTCAAAAAGAATATAAATCTACTTTAAATTTTCTGAATCTAAGAATCACTTTTAAAATGAGTGATAATTACTGTTGCTCAAAGTAAATTTTAGCAACATTACCTTTTCATTGATACAATAAAGACAAAATTCACTTAAAGCAGACATATTGATCTTAAATCTTGATAGCTTCAACCTTACTAGTACAATATTCCATTCCAGTCTTGAAAGCCATATCAAATGAAGTCTGCATCCCTATATTTACAAATAAATTAGATGTATAATACTTTATATTTTATACCACTACAACATCTAACTATTCCATGACTACTGTTATTATTATAAATATTATTATTACTTCTACCACTTTTTAAATAAGTAATCCATCAGAAATGAAAACCTAATCAATGTGTGTGAGGCAGGCCATTTTTAGATCACATTTTAGGATAAATAAATATGGATGCCCAAAGCATAGAATCTTTGAAAGTCAAAACTTCTGTTTGACTCAAATCCAGTTTCAAATTGATTAACTACTTATTGTACTACCGTGAAAGAAGATCACAACTAAGATTTTTTGGCCTACTAAGCCTATCCCAATTATTGCTTTAAATTTTTGAGGGTTTGACAAAAATAAAAGAAAAAGGGAATGAGAAAATTTTGAGTGTTAACTTAAAGAATGGAAATATTGTTGTGCAAACACACAAACATATCATCAATGTTAGTACCAGGAGGTAACAGATAGCATGAAAGGTTAATGATGTCTGGATTCTACAAAAATTTAAGGTGCTGAAGAAAGAAAAGAGTGGGAGTAGAAAAGATTGTTTGTTTCAGAAATAATAACTAGGCCCTGAAGAAATAACATCCCATCTTACAAGATATCAAGAGCTCTCTCATTAGGGACTGTCTATTTGTTATTTACAGTTAGCCCTCATATCTAAAGGCCATTCGACTCCATCAATTGTAAAACTCTTAGAGAACCTCAATACATATTTATAAATAGCAATGTTTCGAGACCGATATAATCTCCTAGCATCATCTCCCCTTCCCTAATTAAAGCATTCAACCATCTGAAAATATTTGACATTCTAGCACCATTTTTTTAAAAATGAAATTATTTACGCATTCACCGAGTCTCTTTTTTTTTTAAAAAAAAAAAATTAACCAATTATCAACATTGTTATATTTTACCACTGACTTTTTTTATGTTAAAATTGACAAATGTTTAACAATACTTATTTTTTAGGACAATATTTTTTATTCAATCAATCAATTAATTGCATGTTATCGAAATAAATCATGATCCAAAATATAGCTAGCGTCAATTAAAATAATGCAAGATAGTTGCCCAATTTAATAAAAGATGGCGCTAATAGATAACTTAGCTATGGAAGAATAAATATGAAAAAAGGGATTATACAGAAAGTGAATTATTGGTTTTTATGCTGGGTTTGGAAAATGATAAGGGGGATTTAGATATAAAGGCTATAGAGTTGACGAAGATTATGTTGCGGAAATGGGATGGAACAGAATATGGTAAAATTTAGAGTGTGGGAATGAAAAATAAAGTGGCTAATAGGTTATCTGGGCATAATTGCTAAGATATTCTTGACTTCGTTAAGGAGAAGTCACAGTACATCACATCACATCACATTAGAAATTCTTATTTATATTATAATTTTTTCTTCTTACGTTTTAAGTTAAAAACATTACTATTTTAGATATTTATAAACAACTGTACTAACGCATAGATAATTGTTTAGTTAACTATTAACACATTTTTAGAATAATGTATAATTACAAACAACTTTTGTAATAAAAAAGATAATTAGAGTGCAAAAGTAATGCAAACTGCAATTAGTAAAAGATAATTGATATAATAAAATATAGCGATGGGGAGTGGGGGGAGGGACTACAAACAATTTAATAAGACAGAAGTCAATAATATAGCTAATAAGACAGAAGCCAATAATATAGCTAATAAAAATTAAGTTATAAACATTAATTTATCATCACATGTGGTTTTTCAAGAGGAAATAAATTAATTATATAATGTGGAACAAAATAAAATGGATTTCAAATGATTCATTTCAGTTGACTTTATTGGGAAATGGTGACAGAGAATGCTATACTTGCCAAGATATCAATTATCATATAGGGAGGATCTAAACAGTTTTCCATCCCTGTTTTATTATTCTAGTTCAGGGATCTACAAACTTTTGAGATGGAAGGGCAAAATCTGACAATCGCGACAACTTAAAAATTATTCGAAAGTCATGAATATATTTTTACAAATAAGGAAAATTTAAAGAAATACTATAACAAATTATAATATTAATTACATCTTTATTAAATGTAGATTAAATCACATGGAAAATTGCTAACAATTATAGTTCAAAATTGTCCTCATCAATATTAAATGGTGAAAATTTTAATTCTCTCACATTGGCATTAAGAGGATTTATAATAAAAGCTAGAGTTGCTTTATTCTTTCTAAATACCTGAACCCTTTGAAGAAAAGATTCTATCATGTTTAAAATTGTCTTAAAATAATCTTTGTTAATGAGAGTATTGTTTTCTGGACGATATTGATACAAGTTTGGGAAATGAACTAAAGTCCCCCTCTCTAAATCTTCAGCAAATAGAATCAATTTCTTCTAACAATGAAAAAGCAGTATTTCCCTTACCTTGTAATTTACAATTGAGGCGATTCAAATATGATGTAACATCCACCACGAAATACAATTTTTACAACCACTGATCTTCTGTTAATTCTAAATATTTTCTGCTCTTATTGTCAAGAAATAGTTTGATTTCATTTATGCAAACATTTTAACATGTTGCCTCTGGAAAGCCACTTGTTATATTGGAGAAGATCAGAATAGAAGCTTTTAAAATTGGTTATGGTTAAGTCCATAACTTTACCAATTTCTTCTGGAAATGTTTGTGTACAAAGTGTTTCCTGGTAAAATATACAATGGAAGGTTATCACTTCATGATGGATGTTTTTTTTAAAAATTGAAACAAACCCCTTTTTCGATTCCATAATACTTCTTGCACTATCAGTTGCAATTGATACAATTTTATCAAATAGACTACGTTATTTTTTCAAGCATTCAATGAAAGCATTTGCTATGTCCTCTCCTTGCATTTGGCCCTTGAGTGGTAATAATCCTAAAAGTTCTTCTCTTGGACACTCAGATGATATATACTGCCCATAAAGGAAAATCTGCACTGTGTCCCTGATGTCAAAGCTGAAGTAATTTAATGTTCTTGACTTGTTGGTTGGCCATATTTAAAGCCATTTTAACAGTCCCATCTGCTACTGTTTGGGCAGATAATGGCATGTTTTTAATTTTATTTAAAATCAGTTTTATTTTTGAAATCATGAAAAAATTCTTCAGATGCTTTAACAAAACAACATTTTACATATTCACCAACTGTGAATGGTTTTCCTCTCTTAGTGATTTCCTGAGTTACTACGAAGCCTGCAATAGTAATGTTATTGGCAGACTGTCTTCAATAATCAAATACAGAACTTGATTTTTCAATAATTTTCTGAAGTTTTTCAATTGCTCTTTTTCTCATGTCACTGACAGGATATTTTATGGCAAATGTGGCATATTTTTAAATGAAGTGTCTCTCCAAATTAGACTTCTTGTTTTGTGCCAGTGTTTCTTGGCAAATAAGACAGGTTGAATGACCCTCCGAGTTCACAATAAATGCATAAGATTCAGTCCATTCAGTTTTAAAACCACAATGCTCATCTAATGTTTTTATTAGTCTTTTCTTCATAGTCATGTTGAAAAAAACACTTTAAATATTGTATTTTATTTAACATGTTATATTCACATTTGCACAACTACTCAAAAATAATTATACATTCCTTTTAAATTACAGGTATTCACATTCTGCCATTACAAACATTGCTTTGTCCTCTAGAAAGCAGCTGTGTGCTCAGTTATTAATTGTGAAGTTTTACTAGACTTATAAAACAAATAAAATCATGATTGCGTTAATAAAATATTAAAAATAAATTATAAACTGAAACTATGAAAGTTTTACTTTCAATTTTATTACAAAGTAGAGGATCTATATATCTTGGATTTATCCTTGTTTTATCTTTATCTCTTATGAATTTTTTATTTCATATTTGCAATGTTTTTTTTTTAATGTGTGTTCCAATTAAGCCCTGTGGAAAAATATAGACATTACTGAAGAGCCACATAACATATTCAAAGAGCCACATATGACTTGTGGGCCATAGTTTGCCAAAACCTGCTCCAGTTAAGTAGCAGTAACTAGATTGTCACTTTCTGATCAATATTGAATGTTTATCTAAGCTGGTTTTAGACCAGCTACTTGAAATAAAAATCTTAAATGTCATTGACACTTGGAGAAAATTTTTCATTTGGTACTATTAATAACACAAAAATTTAATGTCATGTAAAAAGTAATTATTATAAATTACTTTAAGAATTTTAAGTGGACTATATTTAAATGAATTTGGATTTTGTTTTTTATTGGCCAAATTGTTCATAGAATAATTGATTATTATTACATATAAATAACTTTCCAACCCTCTTTACCCCTTCTTCCCAAGGATAGAAGTATAAAATAATAATAATAGCAAGAGTAGTAGTAGTAGTAGTAGTAGTAGTAGTAGTAGTAGTAGTAGTAGTAGTAGTAGTAGTAGTAGTAGTAGTAGTAGTAGTAGTAACAACAACAACAACAACAACAATAATAACAATGATAATAATAATAACAATAACAACAACAACAACAATAATAATAATAATAATAATAATAATAATAATAATAATAATAATAATAATAATAATAATAATAATAATAATAATAATAATAATAATAATAATAATAATAATAATAATAATAATAATAATAATAATAATAATAATAATAATAATAATAATAATAATAATAATAATAATTCAATTCATTTATTTACTGTACAAAACTACAGCATAAAGCCAATTACAGAATTGCACCACAACAAAAATAGATATACAGAAATGAGTTTAAATGACAAATTATTAATATAATTATATGCCATATTTCTATAAAAGATAAGTAGCACATTTAAAAATCTAAAGTAAAATTAAACACCAGCATATAACCAATTATCATTAACACATTAATAATAACAAATAAATAAAAGGGATAAATATAATGCACATAACAAAATTTAAAAAAAACAATTTAACAAATATATATATATATTATAACGAACCGCTTTGCCCGCTGAAGGGTCGTATTAATAAATTCATAGGATTGGCTCTAGTTAACTTAAGATTTAACCTTATAGATATATGAATTCATTTTGTCTCTGCATGATTCCCGGGCATATTTATGGATAGCATGTTTGCTTCCAAGCGCCAAACCTATTTGCGATGAGCAAACAAGAATTACACCGCGGGACTTTATTAATGCAGAATAAACCCCGATAGCAACTCAATAAATATTTGCAGTTGCTTTACCTTTCGTGGTAATTAAGAAAAAGGGGTGGTGTTCATTAGCCTAGCTCATCTCAGGGAGTGGTGGTCAATAGACCGTGGACGGGAAGTAGGGATTCCGACACTACTGTCTTTAACTGGAAGTGGGTTAATATCCGTAATCACTTGTATACTTGATGACTGAATCGATTTAAAAATCCAATCTTATCGATTAGTTTTCCCTGCGCAGAATGAAGTTCTCGTCTAATTTCGGAGGAGTGCGCTCGCTACCCTATACTAAAGTTCTATAAGCTGGTTATTCAAGGTAGAGCATACGTTTTATTTTAATTATGACATTTTAGCCCCTAACTATGAATTTGATTGACATAATATAACTACAAAGCGAAAGAAAAATATTCCACAAGATATTTTTAATGTAAAACAATTTATTATACAACAAAAGAACATATTAAAATTCATTTAGTTGACCCACCCCCCGTTATTTACAACTCGTGTTTCATTGAATGTTATAGCATACGCATACATGTACGGATTAAGTAAATTATTTTTTTGGATTTTGATAGGCCCCACAAAACACATTAATATTGTTCGTCTATTAAACTGCCTCCACGGACTTTGTAGTTGGTACGTTTTATTAAAACAGGTTTTAATCATAGAAAATTAACTTATTCCAAAGTTCCAATGGATGACACAATCCGTTTAACACTCGGATTGTGTGGTAATAGCAATTCAATAGGCAATTGATAAAGTTCACGTTACCTCAATATTCCAAAAGCATGGGTTACGATGATAAAGGCTCTATAGCTGGATGATCTCGTGGTTCATCTCTCCGTAGCGATCACTATTCTTTGCCGCCGATGACCGGAATTCGGCGTTCTTTGATTTTATTCCTTGCAGCACCGTCTGGACTGTGGGGCAGGCCTTCATCGCCTGTCAAGTTGAGGTTTTTACCCCACTCGATGCATAATACACTTTTATTCTGATTACTTTCTGGACCCGTGCAAGAAGACTCGTATCCCCTCTCTATTTTCTTTTATATCCTTTTTCTTCTCGTCCTTTCTCCTCCATTTTCGTGATCCCCTCCGGCGAAATCCCCTGGTTGCGTCATCCGAATAGACCATGACTGCGTCATTGCGGTCACCATCGCATCAAAATACATTCGCATTTCAGACGGATCTCGTTTTGTTCCAATTTGCTATCCACTCGAAATACACTAATCACGCACATATATACATTCGCATGCCACAAACACCCCAACAAAACACGAGTTCTACGATGTTTATTTTTTTTTTTTTTCTTTCTTTTATCGTCTAACAACTACCTCTAAATAAATATATGAATAATATACGGTTAATATTGAAATATTTCCATCACCATTAAATATTGATATTTCCGATTATTAGTAACTTTATTAGCTAATAGTATTAGTAATATATATATACCCATTTCTCTTGCAACTTTAGGCGGACTATTGCTCTCCTCAGTCCACACCTTGTTACAATATATACATAAACAAAATCAAATTAAACCAATCAAATCTGGCATTAAAATTTAATAATATTACAAAATTGATTGTAATCTAAATTGAAGTAATTAATATTACTACAAATCTGATGATATAAAGATGGTAGCCTAAATAAAGGAGAAAATTTAAGAACATTTGAATGACAAGTTTTAATGTAACAAACAGAAGCAGACCAAGTATCATGCACATGAGATCTAATTATAATAATAGAAATTGTGTCAGATAAAAGAACTATTTTATTAAGAAGTTTATAAACGTATTTAAGATCTCTATATTGTCTTCTAGAAGAAAGATGAACAACAATTTTATTTCCCAGAGAAACATATTTAGAAAACTTATTAGACACTGATTGTAATAAATTACATCCCTGTTTAGAGCTAGGATTCCAAATAACTGAGCAATATTCAATGATGGGAAGAACCAATGATAAAAATAATTTAAATTTTGTATCACCACTGAAATGATAACCAAATCTTAGAATGGTACCTATAATTTTTAAAGCCTTACCAATAATCATTTCCAAATGAGGAAGAAAGGATCCATTGCTAGAAAATATAACTCCCGAATCTTTTTGGGATTCAACAGAAGTAATTTTGTGAGAATTAATAAAATAAGAAAAATGTAAAACATCAGATTTTTTAGAGTACGAGACTAAGGAACATTTACTGAAATTAACAGTCATATTATTTAGATCACACCAAGCACTAAAATTATCTATGTCTTTTTGAAGAAGAGTGCAATCAAACACAGATCTGATTCTTCTAAAGATTTTACAGTCATCTGCATAGCACAAAAGACAAGAAGATTTTAAGCAATCCTTAAGGTCATTCATATAAATGTTAAAAAGCATAGGTGCTAAAATACTACCCTGAGAAACTCCCAAATTACATTTAAAATTAGATGAAATAGTATTATTAAATTTGATATATGCAGTATGACCATGAAAATGGATTGAAACCAATAAACAAGCTTAGTATAAAAACCCATTTGATATAATTTGAGAAGAAGAATACCATGATCTACTTTATCAAAAACTTTTGATAAATCAAAATAAATAACATCAAGTCTCTGCTGGTCCACAATTGCATGTGCTATAAGATCATAAATTGTTAGCAAATTAGTTTCTGCAGATCTATTAGGTATAAAACCATGCTGTGAAGAAGAAATGAGTTTACTAACATCTAAAATAGTTTTAGTATAAACACACCTCTCAAAAATTCTAACAATAGTATGTAAAACAGAAATAGGTCTATAGTTATTAACACAATCACATGAGCCATTCTTGAAAATTGGGACCATTTTGGTACACTTAAGAACATTAGGAAAAACAGAAGAATTCAGTGATAAATTAAAAATAAATGCAAGAGGTACTGCAATAAATTCAGCTAGCCCTTTGTAATTAAATGAAGGAATATTATCATTTCCCAAACTAGAATGAATTTTAAGTCGCTTAATAGCTATAATAACATCATCCTTAGAAATATGGTCAATCATACAATGCAAAGTTGGAGAATTACAAAATAATGCAATATTTGAAGATATTGTATCATGTGAAGAATATACATCAGCAAAATGTTTTGAAAAGTCATTTGCACTTAAAGTGAAACCATGAGTAGCTTGAACCTTTTTCTTACCCAAACCAGACTTATTAATGAAATCCCAAAATTCTTTAGGGTTAGAAGAAATATTATCCTCAATTTTTCTAACATAATTCTGCAAATCTCCTTTATAAACATGCTTCACCAATCTTCTAAAATTAATAAAATTATTATAAAAAAGATATTCTGTGTTTTAAAATAAAGTCTATGATGATAAGACTTCCTTTTAATAATCCTAATAAGATCGCATGAAAACCAAGGAGGAAAGCCCTTATAAAAAGGCTGCTTATTGGGAATATACAAATCAAGAAAACTATTAAGAATCTTTAAAAACCCATCCAAGCAATGATTTACATCATTAAAAGAATATAAAAAATTCCAATTAACCTTAGAAAAGTTTTTACAAAAATCAACATAATTATCCTTCCCATAATCCTTTTTTGAAATATTAGAAAAATTAATCTTTGAGTGACAAACGTTAATATAAAACTCAATAGGTGGATGATGAGCATCAATAGGAAAATTAACAGAGACAACTTGAAAATTACTAACTACTGTTGAACTACATAAAATATAATCCAAGTACGATGAGAGGTGTTAACAAATGGGTTATATTGCTTAAGTCCTAAAAATTAACAAAACCGTAACATTCTAGAAGCTTTAGAAGACAAAAAAGAAAAGCATGTAGTAATTCTACCCTGATATAAATCTGGAATATTTAAATCCCCAGTAATAATAACATTATCATAACCGATCAGAAAATCTTCAAGTGATGTCAAAAAATAATCAAACTCCAATGATGACAAATGGGTTTGAGGTAAACATTACCTAAAATAAATTTAAAATTGTGATTTAAAGTAATTTCACACCATGTAGATTCACAAAAAGAAGAAGAAAAAGAAAGTTCTTTGTAAAAAACATATTTATGAAGAGCAATCAGAGTACCACCCCCTTAAGAAATATTATCTATAGATCTGTCAGTTTGCAAAACACTGAATCTATCATCAAGAAAAGAACAATCATGAAATTGTTGATGTAACCAAGTTTCTGTAAGTAAAATAAGATCAACATGTTCTGTTTCAAAAAATTGTTTAATTTGAACACATTTAGTCATCATACTTCTGACATTCATATAAAAAACAAGAAAGGCCTACCATGTTACCCACAAAGATAATGAAAACATCACAAATAAAACCAAAAAAAAAAAAAAAAGGAAAAGAAAGAGATGAAGAAAAAATAAATAAATAAAAATAAAATAGATTGTAAAACAAGACAAAATAAATTCTCTTAAAACCTTAGAGAACTGGCCAGAGATCCATAAAAAAAAGAAATGGAAGCACCACAAGGCCATAAATTAGGGGATATTATTTCATTATGTTTATGTGCAGAAACAGAAATATAAAAGCAAGAAGTCTTAGAATTATTCATATTAATTTTATGACAAACAATACTAGTTTGTAAATTATTTTCAAGAAATACTTTAATATCTTTTGAATTGAGGCTTACTGGCATATTAGAAAGAAAATATCTATTATAATTTATATTAGTATTAGAATAAACATCAGCAAAAACAGACTTATTAAATCTATCAGATATATTAATTTTTTTAGTTCTTGAAAAGTCATTCTTACTAGAAGATAAAGAGGAGTATCCAGAATGATTTATCCCATAGTTACTGTTTAAATGAAAGTTAAGTGAATGTGATCTATAAGCTGGAATAAATTTGGGAGCAATATCTGGATAATTAATGGTTTTATGTCTAATAGGCTTGAAAAAAGATAAATTAACAGGAAAATTCCCATTATATCTTTTCTTCGTAAAAGAAGCACTCTGTAAATTTATGAGCTGGAATGAATTTGGGAACCGCAGCTGGATAATTTAGTATTTTAGATTTCACAGACTTTAAAGAAGATAAAGTAACAGGAAAACCTCCATTATCTCTTTTCCCCATAAAAAAAAAAAAATTCGGTGATTTAAATTTACCATGAGAAAAAAAACCAGAATCGGAAAAGCAATCATTAATGGAATTTACCTCAAGCCAAGAAGAGTTATAAAAAACATCTACTTTTAAATTTAGAATGAGGCAAATTCCTAAATACATTATTATTATTATTATTATTATTATTATTAGAATTAATTTCATCGCAAACTAAATTAACTTCAGGAGCACAATCATCCAATTTGATATTTTTACCAAGATCTTCAGGGCAATAGGATGAAGATGAACATTCAATGCTACCATCTTCAATAGCAGAGGATTGATC